>VYZQ01034446.1:89055-113265 GCA_013400655.1 Mystacornis crossleyi | reverse complement strand
AAAAACCACCACAAACCAAAGAAACCCGGAAAGGAATCAAAAAAGGTGGAACCTAGAAGTAGGAGCCCAACCTTTGTGAATCATGTTTCACTGCAGCTGTGCCACTGTACCTGTGTCCCTAGAGGCATGGACTTTGATACCACAGGTTATTGGGGAAACTGAGTGCGTGTGGAGACTTCACTGAGGGGCCAGGTAAATAAAGGAGGAATGCTAGATGTGTGCTTACCTTTTCAATACACCTCTTTTTGGGCATGCTTTTGCCTGATTTACAATGCCAGGATGCATTCAAGAGAAACTTACATCGTTTATAGTGTCAGCCAAGTGCAGGCACTCGGGAAATGCTAATGGGAAAGGTGTAGCAGTTGGTGTCCCTGCCTACACCCAGAACACGCTTACTGGAACTTCCCGGTAAAAGATCCCAGTGAACAGGTGAGGCTGGCGTCTCTGCCAGTGCGCTTTGCTGGCTCCTGGGCAGGAATACTTCTGCTGCTAACAATCCAGAAACTTTAAAAGTTGGAAATGTGTAGGGCTATGCCTCTCCCGAGCTCTCATCTGAAGCCAAGTTCATACTAGAGGGCTTGTATTTAATGATTTGGTAGTATAGTAATCGGCTTTAGCAGTGCAGGAAAACCAAAACAGGGTTGTGATTCCCAGTATTAACTTCCAGCAAACCTTCCATTCTGGGCTCCTCTATGCTCGTGGGTATGCACATAGCTTCCTCTCACCGGTCATGCTACCATGGAAGTTTGCACATCATCTGAGCAAGAAAATAGTGCTGACAGTGCTCTTTTGCTCACAGTCCACTACTCCTTTATTACATCAAAAAAGGGAGATATTTTTGGACATTCCGTTTAATGGGCTCTTGAGGCCTAACAAGGATTGCTACTGCCATTTATATACACAAGAATATTACAGCTACATTGTAAAAATGTGCCCAGTCTCTGCAGGTCATGATAAAAACTTCCATTTATTCACGAGCTAACTAGCTTTGGCTTCTAGAGGTGAATGAACAAAGGTGAGAGTCCTGTTACTTCAAATCCTGTAGCGGTTCATCTTCCTGCTAGACTATTTTCACAGCTATTTTATTGATTTCTAAGGGGAAATCTAGATTTAAATATCTTAGCCTGTAGAGATTCCATCTCCTCTCTGGTGAGGCTGAAGCACGGCCAAATGAAATCAGGAAATAACACTTAATGCTCAGGCACTGTTGCTTGCTTTCTTTTTATTTCATCGTATTAATGGTGCTTATCATTAACATTAAGTAATCATGACCCCTCCTAGTTATTTGCATGATAACTTTTGCACCTTAGTTCCTTTCCATAGTAATCATTAATGTAATGTAATGCTATGTAATAAAACTCTTAATCCTTCCTAATTACAGACCTTCAGCTTCTGAACAGTTGTTTTTTTAATGTTCTTTCAACACCACCTAATAGATAAATACTTTTCCTCTGATTAGATGCAAAGAACTTGACTATTCTGTGAGGCCAAGCTGACCTGGAAACACTAATACTCCCAACTACTTCTCTGCTTTTCTGCTCTCCTGTTCTTCTGCCTTCCTATTTATGCAGCTCCAAATGACTGTGTTGTTCTTGGTTGATTTCATAAACAGACGTCACACTTATATTTATTTTGCATAAGAAATACTCTCTCTGCCAAATGAATGGATCAGAGAATTTTCTATTTTTATGGGAAAGCTTAAATTCTGGCTAAATATCTTATGATTACAAGGGACTTTTGAGCACAAACCAGGTAGAAACTGGGGCTAATCTGTCATTCTCTGACTGTGAGTAGGTCTCTTCAGCTCTCATGGCAGCAAACAAGGGTAAACCTGCACCTCTCCCCTCCTGGCAGCTGAGAGCTGTAGGGGGAGGATCTTCCAGAAAGACAGGAGAGCTGGGTGCCTGTGGGACTTGGTCAGCTCTCAGAAGCCTTTAGGACGAAAAGGAGCTGGGAAAGCCTGACTTGACAGATATAGGGATGAGGGGAGTCCTGCATGGAGAAACAGCAATTTCAGTCTTAGCCCTGCAGCAGCCCCTCTGCTGAAAACTCATCCTGTCGGTGGGGTTGGCAACAGGTCATGTGGATAAAGAACATCCCAAGGGTTGCAGCCTATGCTCGGGAAAGGTGCAGCCTCCCACCACAATCTCTCCCATCAGTCACTTATTAAAAGACTTATACATACACACAATGTAAGAGAAATCTCAAAAATTAACCATAAGTCCGGAGGGTTTTGCTGCTCTTCCTGTGATTCCCACAGGGCATCAAGTGGCTGGCTGGTTGTTCAATGGCTGACTACACTCGTCCAGCCCAGAGCACACCCATCTACTGCTGCAGCCAGCCAGCATCTGTGACTCAGTCTTACCAGATCTTGTCAGCATCAACCTGCTGCTAACTGCTGTTGGAAAAGTTAATCTAGCAGGAGAAAGAGAGGAAGGTACCGGGTCATCAGCACTGAGCTCTGTCACACATGAGCACAAAACTCACTGAGTTTCATAACGATGGTGCCTACTGCTGCCTTGTTTCTGAAGACCTGAAGCAGAGCTGGGCTTGATATTAATCTTCCTGACAAGATATCTCCTGCAGCTATATGTGTTGTCATTTTCTTATTGCCAGAGACAAGAAAATAAATCACCGTGAACAGAGCCAGGGCTGATCTGTATCCAAAAGCTGATCGCGCTTGTAAGGGCAGTACAGATGATATGAAAAAGGCATAGAGAGCACTGTGAGCATTCTGCCTTGTACTCCTCCAGCTGTGTTTGTGTTGCATCAAACCTCAAGGTGTCTAATGTGAAGGTGTATTTGAATTTACAACCTGAATTTTATGAAACAGATGCCACATTTTTCTTCCTACACCTTGTCAACATAAATAATGCATCTGAAAGGGAATATGCTATGATAACTAAGTGTACCTTCTTGTTGTGCTTTTTTTTTTTCTTAGTAGGGCAAATATTGATGAATAGCTTGCCTAGATTATCTAGTCTGAATTGGTTTTCCTGGGCTGGCTGTGTGTAATGGTTACATATCCCTTTATATTAGTTATCACTAAAGAAATCCTACTGTGGAGATAATATTCAATACCTGCTTTAGGTATGTCAGAAAATATTTTGTACAAAAAGATTTTATCAAACCAGTGACGTAGCTCTATTCTCCAGACACTCATCAGGTCTCCTCCCTGTTCTTCCCCTCAGCATTCCCTTAGGGAAGGGGTAGGAAACATGCACAACTAGCTGAAGGAGAACTTATTTGAAAAGGTTTTACTGTCCTTGAGTAGCTCCAGGAAGGGAGAGAGGAAAGAAAAACCTTTCCCTTATATTTTCTTTGTCAGCTTTAATGTCTTCATGTGGCAGTGGTGGTGGTTGGGAGTTTTGGGCAGAGATTTGGCTGATGGATACCTGCTGTATTTTACTTTTGCTGTTGGATTAGGGGAGAAATAAACCTGTTCAAACAGATCTAATTAAAATAGCTGTAAAACAATGCTTTGCTTTCAAATAGGAAATTGTAGAGATAGAATGGAGACTACATTGAAAGCAGGAGATCTCCAAAGTCACTTCAACTGTGTTGGAATGGACAGCTATGATGAAAGAGATTTTTTTTTTTTTAATGTTCTGACCTAGATCTCGCTGGCCTCTTTATTCCCACTTTAGAGGGAGCTCAGGATCCGGCCCTACCTCTGTCTGACTGTGTGAAAGTAGAAACCCACAATATGTAGATGTGGGAATTGAACTGTGATGACAGCTGGCTGGAAAACAAAGCACTAGCCAGTATGGTTTAGCCCTTGTGGGCAGGTATCCTGCCTCGAGGGCTAGGAGCACTTTTGCTTGCAGTTGTCTGCACCGGGCTCACCTAAATTGCTTGGTTTCTGACGAGGACAAGGTGTGTGAGGGCCTTTCCACAAGGCCGTGTTACTGCCAAAGTAGAATTGCTGGCTGTTTTTTTAGGAGGTTGTCCTGCCGTTGTTGCCTTGGCCCCGGCCTACGGTGGGTGAGTTCTGGATGCTGGTGCTGCTCTGTCGAAGTACAGCCGCTTGCTTCATGCCAGAGCCTCTCCAGCATGCAGTAGCTTGATACACCCTGTTCCAGCAAATGTCAAAGTAATGATTCAAAGAGGTCTCATCAACTTTTAACTCAAATTTTGTTGTTTCTCCTCCACCTGCTACATTTTAGTTGTGAATAGATACTTATTTTCAAGACCTTTCTTTTTGTAATCTTTTCAGCTATTCCAAGTTTATTTCTTGTTGATGGGGCTAATTTTGCTCCCCATGCTCTATTCTTCTCATAAAACCCAGAAGTTTTGCGCAGACAGCACTGTTATTTCCCAGCAGTTATCTCCTGCGGTGGTACCCTCTTGTATGCTTTCACACTTCCCTGTGCATGGAAGTGGTTTTGTAAACTTGCATATCGAACAGGAGCTGTAATGTCAGCAGTTGTGTGCCCTATCTGCTCACATGCCTGTGGGTGTCTTACAGATACGGAGTTTGACGGTGTTATCTCTATTCTATGCTGCACTCTATCCCCTTTTTAAGCAAGACGAGTTAGCAGGCTGGGAGTCCTGTGCTGCTCCAGCAGTGACGGTGCCCTGCTGCTCTGCAGCTGTGTGCTTTGCAGGCATTCAGTATCGCTTTGACATAAGGACATGCTTCTTACAGTAAACCAATTCAGTAAAAAAACGACTAAAGAAAACCAAAGAGCTGCAGTGACCTACAGGAGAGTACTGCTGTGTGTAATATCTTTCTTGTTTTCCCCTCAAGGATGGGGGAGAGCAGCAGCTGCCACATACCTCGTTGGCTTTGTGATCCTGGTCATCTGTTTCGCCCTTGCAGTCATCGCATTCTCAATTGAGATCCTCCGCTTCAACTTTGTGCGAGGAATTGGAGGCCTGCTCTTTGTTGTTGGTAAGGCTGGGCACAAAGACAAGGTTAATTTGGGTGTGAAACTGGCATCAGCAGAAAAACATGCTAGATGGAGCCTCCCTTACGAAATTAGCCGTCTTTGTCTGGTTTATGACTCGTTTTCATGGGGAAAAAGAGAAGGCTGATTTGTGCTCTGAGAGCATAATGGTGAGGGAAGCTCCAGTGGCCTTTGTCATTCTCACTTTCCCAAAAGCACTCTGTGGGGACACCCAGCACCTTTAACCCTGCATGTCACATGCTAAGACTTAAAAACTGAGAGCCCAGGGTTCTTCCCACCCTTCTGAGTGAGGGAGGAGGAATGGGGCTCTGGGAGGTAACTGGCTCGGCAGGGTTCCCGCTGCTGGCTGTGGGACAGGGCTGGTCATGGCATGCAGGTATGTGCCTTAGCAACCTGGCAATGGCAGCTGCAGTTGCCTCAGCCACATAGGCGTGGTGATCTGCCTGGGACAGAAGTCACATACCTCTGTAACAATGCAGATTTGATCACAGGTCTGAAGCTAATTCTTACATATCTTAAGTATGCACTTATCTCCAGGCACCTTTCTTTTAGTGGGAACAGTAGTGTGTTCACTGTAACTTACTCCTGGTTTTCTCTCTTTTTCTCTCTCTAGCTGCATTCCAGATCATTGGCTTGGTCATTTACCCTGTGAAATTCACAGAAGACATTCCACTGACGGGAGATAACATGTTCAGCTGGGCCTATGGCTTTGGCTGGGCCAGCACCGTTGTTGTAATAGGTTGTGCTTTCTTCTTCTGCTGCCTCCCCAACTGGGAAGACGAAGTCCTGGGAAACATCAAGCCTACCTATTACTACTCCTCCCCAGAGAGAGCGCCATACTTAAATTGAAAGATTAAGTCCAAGTACAGTCAACTGTCAAAACAGAGGAGCACCTCTGATGTACATTTGATGTGATTGTAGGAGACTGAAAAAACTCACGTTATTCTGCCAGAGTATTTCTTACTGTCCCTGGTAATAAATTAGGAAAAGCAATGGCATCTTAAAGCAAATAGCTTTTACCTAAAGTATTATTTACATATTCTCATGTCAATTCAGTTTGGGTGGTTTACTTGCTCCTTCCCCTCCCAATTAATTGAGTCATCCTTATTTTATTCAAATATTTGCTTATGAATAAAGATGATAGTGTTTCAACTGTAGAAAGGAAAAGTATAGATTTTAAACAACCCACTAGTGGGTCCTGCAAGATAGGTTTTCTTTTTCACCTCTGACAAAACTGCTTTAAATGGAACTAGGAAAAAATACAGCCTTCCAAAGAATGCTTTTCTTCGGTCAAAGTCAGTCCCAAGGAAAGAACTTCCCTGAGATTATCACAGTCACCTACTGCCTAAAAATCTTTTCTCATTCCTGTTACTGGACTGTTGGTGACTATTAACTATTTGAGTTAAAGGGGAAATAAAATTAAAATTTATTTCCCACCAATTGGTGCTGTTGGACAAGGTCTCTTCCAAAGCATGGAGCTGATGTGTATAGCGTAACAGTGGCTAATGTAACATTGGTGGGTTTGTGGCCACAGCAGGACTCGTGATGGAATCACATTTATATGTTGTCATGGATTCAGATATTAAACTACATACAGTTTTAGATGGTATTTGAGGGATGCTAATTTAGAAAGTATCTTTGAACAGAAACATGAACTTTTCTATTTGTCTACCTTTGTAAAGCTGCAGTGTTTTAATTATCAGTGTGCTTTTGAGGGAGATCTTAGCATAAGGTGTTTAAAAACCTCCAAGAGTTTCTAACACTGTAGGTAGCTCAGAGTTTAGTAAACTTGGGGTTGCTTTGTGAGTGAGTAGGGGTAGAAATAGAAAGGTAGAAATAGAAAGGCAGTTCTTTCAGCAATTTACATATACAAACTTCATACAGCCATCCGTGTTGGAGTAATCTGGCTGGCTCCTCATTTGTGTTTCTGTAGCCAGCAATTCCAAATAAGTATTCCATCAAGGTGTAGCTGTGTCTGTGTTGGTCATGGACCTGCAGCATCTTACAGCAGATTTAATTATGGTCTATAATCTTTGTCAGGGCTTTGTTCAGCTGGGGAAGAAGGAAGAAGTTCATTTTTTGAGCTTCTCTTCCAGTTATGGGAGAAGTAGCTTTAGTAAAGACAGACTGGGGAGGGTACAGGTGGGGTGGAAAGCAAATGCTGCATGTTATTCTGTGTTATTTCTTACTCTCATGAACCTGGTACTTAGGAGAGGGTAAGTGTGTGGGTATGTGTATTCATGCACATGTACAAAATAGAACTTAAAATGTATTAACCAACAGACTGTAAAGCTAAAGCAATTTACAACTAATCTTTTGCAATGCCCTGTATTTCTTGTATTATATATTGTATAGCTTTCCATTTTGTAATACCTTTTTCGGTTTGATAATGCTATATATTGCATGTGATCCTGTTTTAGAGAGGCCAGGTGATTCCTGAAGGTCCCTTTTCGGCCTGTATTTTATAACTTTACAGAGCACAAATGTCTACAGACTTCAGAATTGTGTTACGAGCTCAGTTGTGGCATATACAATCAATTGTATTTATGATTCTTGCTGAATAAGAGAGTTCTGTGACAAACATGTCCTTTTAAAATTTTGTTTCCCCTTTTCTGTACAGTACTGGCTGGTGGGGAATACTGTGTAGACTTACTTGTATCATAAGTAATGATAGTACCTACTTCTAGTGAATTCAAAACATAGCAGAGAATCTCAAGTCAGGAAAATCCTGGCACAACTAAAGCGGAAAAGGAGGAAAAATGTATGAAAATGGACACCTTTCCTAATGACAGGGAAGATGGTATGGTAATACAGTAATCAGATTTAGCATAATTTAAGTCTTTTGTATGCTTTTTAATAAGCATTGGCATAATTTGTCAAAAAAGCACAAACGTAAAACAAACTTGGCTCTGAATGTACTGGGAGGGGTAGAAGCATAACCAGCATGTTACACAACTAAGATGTTCCAGAAAAAGCTATTGCAAATAGTCATTAATTACTTTCAAGTGATATTAATGTACGTGACACTCCTTTCAAATGTGGTGGCTTAATTAAAAAAGTTTCAACTGACGGTTGTAGAAACTTGGTGGTGTTTGTGGTTCATGGATTAATTTCATAAAATCAAACAAATAAGCCGTTTCTTTCTTCTCTTAACGTGAATATCAGTATCCATAAAGTGTCAGGTCAATAAAATGAAGTTAAAGACCTCATGTCCAGGAGGCAGCAACTTCATTTTCCAGTCAAATAAGCTTCACTATACACTGCAAAACATGTCTGTGCACTTTCATTGAAGTGCCAGGCATAGAATGTTGTTTGCAAAGTCAAAACCTCTTAAGTGCATCACAGCTTAAGGGGGAACTCTAAACATTTTAAGTACACAACTGTCTGCAGGAGGTCTTGGGTGTGGGAAGTCTGTTTTTTATCAAAACTGTTCCAAGTGCCTTTCCTACACTGATCAAGAAATTGAAAAAAAGATGGTGTACTTGCCTGCTGTTTTCAGTGGAAGGCTGCGCTTCTCCCACGATTAGAAACCATCCCACTTCTAACCTCAGGTTATGCATGGCCCATATTATAGCCCTGTCCTAGTGGCATTTTTAAAGAGTGCAAATCAGTCAGTCACTACCGTCTTACACCAGCCTATGGCTTCTGATTTCTGGAAAGACAGGTTCATCATTCTCCTGTTTTGTTTTTGTATCTGTCCTCTTCCTAAATGCCTTGATTTTACAATTCATTTACTACCCTGGATTCTCTTGCCTTGCATGTGTTTCTTTTTGGGTTTTGGTTCTGTGCCTCCCCCTTTTTAATAACTTTTAATTTTAAATAAATAAATAGGAAAAATATTTTGTTTCCTTTTAGACTTTCCTAAATACTCTGAAGATAATTGCAGGGTTTCTGTAAAGCCCTTCTATCAACAGGATGAAAATTTTTATTCCTGTTTACCTAGCTGTCTGTATTAAGCTGCAACCTAAATCTGTGCTCACTAAAATCGCCTGAACATCTCCAGGGAGCTTCAGGCTGCAGGGCTGCTCTTTCTAATCCAGCCCAGGAGAAGAGAAAGCAGTTCAGAGGAATCTGAGCACACTTGGCCCTTGTCTGAGGGGGAGTTATGAGCAATGAAAAGTGTGCATGACTGAGTACTAGGGAAGACTAATTGACTTGAATGGTATGATTAATGCTTAAATCTCATGGATATGGGAAACAGCTGCCACACCCCACTGGGATTTTGTATTTTCAGTTGACGTAACAAGTGACTAATTTTTTAGACAATCGATTGACAAGATAGAATTCTAAAAGATTATTCACCTGACCTTTACATCCTGCATACAAGGGCTTTTGGATGTAGAATGCACACATAAATCAAGGGAGTGTAGTAACAGATCATTCGGGAGGGGGGAGGGTTGTTATGGTGATAAGCACTCCAGAAACAAAAACAACCGTATGCTAAAAGAAAATGTTGCACATACACACACACAAAGAGAGTTGCTGAGATCACTGAGCACTTACAAACTAATGAACCAAGCACATACATCTATGGAAACCAAAACGCTTTAGGAGATGCACGACATTTGAGAGAGCTGAGGTACTGGTCCCACAACTCAGAGTAGAGGGAGCTACTGGCAATATGGAAAAGCACCCTGAAAAAACAGGTTAATCTGTGCCAGTAGGTGAAGTTGCACAGATTTTTAAATAAACTTGGGCATTGATACTCACAACCAGAATAAAGTTTAATCAAAACTGGAGGATGCATTTTTTTGCCAAAAATAAGGATGAATTTCTGAATTTCTAAGTTTCTGAATCTGATTCCTGTAACAGGCATCGGTACAGGAGTAGCAAAATCCATGTGCGGTGGGTTCACAGAACGTGGTAAGTGCCAGTGTTACTGCACAGGTGCAGCAGTTTATATGCGTAGATCTCATTTGCTGCATGTGTGCAGTGTATTTATGAGATAATTCCAATAACTCCATGGTGCAGGTCTGCACTGGAACAGTAGGCAGCCTTTTGTCTGGGATTTCCTGGTGTCCTAAGGTGTAGGCAAAGCTGCGCCAGCTATGAAGCTTAACATCTAGAAATTCCAGGCAAAAATCCAATGCCCTCAAATTTTGCCTATATAAAACTCTATTTAAATTACTTGAGAATTGTTAGAATAATCCAAAGAGTTTTTCATTAGGATTTTTGAACTNCTTTATCTTTACAGGATTGGATAACATGAGAAAAGTTGGTATGGCTTCTGATTTTAATTTATCTGTGGGAGTGGGGACAACACATGCTATTTTTCACAGAGGTCTTTGTGAGTACAGAATATTTCATAAGCATCAAAGCTTGCTAAGACTCAAGGCGATACATTGGGAATCAGTGTTCCCTGAGTTTGAGAAGGCCTAGAAAGGTTTGGAGTGAGCACTCAGGAGAATCTGTGAACATACAAGCCAGGTAAGTCCTGTTCTACAGCGTGCTGCCCTGGGAAATGATCATGGATTGCAGTAGCCTAGTTTGATAGTCACAATCCTGAATACACATGGAAGCATATGACTGGGGCAGGAGCTGACCTGTGGCCATTAGAGTCCCTTTTCAGGAAATAGCCTATTTTAAAGCTCCCTTTGTGTTAGCAACCCCTTACAACAGGAAAAAGGCAGAACATATAATGAAACAAATAACTTAGGTGAATTGTTATACATGAAAATTAACTTCTGACTTGAAATACAAAGACAAAACAACTTGCAAAACAAAACTTGGGAAAATCATAATTGGCATTTGGTATCAAGACAGTAAGTTGAAAATGTTGCTAGGAGACTTCCATTTTAATTTCAGCCTTCTTGTCAAATCAATTTCATATCAAACATTTAAAACTGAAGAGGTAATTTCCATGTAACATGTTAGTTTCAGCAAAATCCTACTTTTAGCTAGAGAATCTCAAAGTGAACATTCCTGACTGAAACCCTTAGAGATATGCTTGGTGTGCACGTCATACCTGTAAATCTCAGTGTTTAAACAAGTAGCTATTCCCAAATGACCCATAAGGCAGAGCAGATAAAAGCCATTTCTTTGACAGCAAACTGTAAGTAGCAAGGCTGTGGCACCTGGGAATTACCTACGTGAAGCTGATTTTATTCCTCTCCTAAGGCAACGGAGCTCTATGCTTTACAAGGAGTTACTGTTATGATCCACTACAACAGGACAAGTATTCAGTTAGCTTACCTATGCCACAGAGAAACTGTGGAGCCCAAAGCAAGTAGCTTAAGTAAAATTACCCCACATGTAGAACAGGACTGTGCTGTACCACTCTAACTGCTTACCCATGGGTTCACAAAATCCCTGTATGCAACACGCTATGATTCTGTCATTCTCTGATTCTGTGTGCTCACCAGAGAGCTTGTGCTCCTGACAGCCACTCAAGGAAGATACAGACGCTCACAATGGTTACAAGTGTCCAGAGGCCATCTCACCTCCTAACTGAGTAGGTGATTTACAGGACACCCTTGATTTCAGCCTTTTGCCCGGAGAAGGGGGAGTTGACTGAGCTGATTAAACTTCTACAGAGCATCTGCAGGAAATACCTGGGGATTAAACCTTGTTCCAATACAGATTTTATCATGTCCTTAGCAAAAACTAGCTGACAATTAAATCCATGCTCAGGCACAAAGAGTCTTTTTTACTTTCCTACTCTTGGGTTTTCCTGATTTGTGTTTTCCTAATACAGTCTTGAATTGCTCACATAAATAACAGTCCTGGATGCCACCCCCTCTTTGCATCTTGGGTGTTAGAACTTACTGGTTTGCACAGGTAGTCTTGCCAAGGAGAGGAAGAAAGCCCTTTTAAGCCTAAGCTTTTGTCCTGTCAAGGCAAGCCTGCTTTACTGACAAGAGCCAGCCAGCGCTGCATGTGGGGCAGGCTTTGGAGGTCCCACAGCAAGCTGGTCCTGGATGACTCTTGCTAAAAATCTTAATAAAACCCTGTGCGAATTTTCCTCTGAGCTCCGAAGTCAGTGAATAGAGGAAGTATCCAACATCTGCAGCGATTTCCTGTGCTGTGTGGGACAGATAGAGGAAAGCTTTCCCAAATGCACAGCAGCAGGACTGAGCACCCACTATTCCCCAGGTCATCATAAGCATCATGGAGAAGCATCATAGTGCCTGACCATCACAGGAGAGTTCCTCAAAAAGGGTTGCTGTGGGCAAAACTACAGGATCTCAACTGCATGCATTTTCATAGGAGGGCGTTTTTATTTTGTAAAGAAGTAAAGACAGGTCCTGTTCAGAATGTATTTCAAGTGCCCTTCTAATTAATGTAAAGGAATTGCAGCTTGGATTACCCTGTGAATACCCCTGATGGCTAAAGGTCTTTTCCTACATGTGCTTGCTATGGATGAAATATTAGTCACATGGAGAACACTACTGCTGTACTGCCCAGGGGATGCAGGGTACAGGGAGTGACCACAAGGTACAATTTGGCTGACTGAGTCACATCACTGTATAGGCTGTGGTTGTAACAATAACTGCAGTGCAGCCCTTTCCAAAGGGAAACAGCAGTTTGACATTACCAGAAAAAGAAAAGGACCTATGGTTGTAAAAAGATCAATAAAGTAGTAGTAATAGTTACAAGATTTAAGCTCAGAGTCACTTTTTAGGTGCAAGGTAGCACACAAAAGAACAGATCATAAAATAATCTTATCAAAGCTTTTAAAATCCAAACTCTGGGAACTTCTTACTTAGAAGCAGTGTGAACATTAGAGAATGAAAATATGCTTGCTGCAAAAGTCATGAACATGCACCACAGATGGTCAGCTTATGCCAATCCAGTCATTTATATAGCTTAGCAGACCAGATCAGAGACTAAAGGTGAATGAAAATATGCTGCCAGTGATTTGTTAGCTTCTTCTTTCACTAAGAAAAACATTTGTGTCTTGGCTGAAAAAGGCACATTTTTATTTCTAACTCCAGTGCTGTAGAATTGTTTGTTTTGTCAATATCGTCCTGCTTACTTGGTTATTACTCAAGTAATAATGAAGATTCATTAGGAATATTTTTAGGTGCAGAAAGTTCACAACAATCTAACAGTTTTAGCTTTGATAATATACCTTCATTTTTGACAGATGATGCTGGTGTTAGCCAGGAGAGACTATCCGCAGATAATAGAGAAGGAGAACAAGCATTTTCTTTCATGTAAACACCCAGCTTGTACACTGTAAAAGACAAAGCATGGTGAAAGTAAGTCATCACTTCACTTAAAGTTTCCAATAAATTTTCCCTGTTTGCCATAGGAGTATCAGAATTATATGAGATAGATACATAATTTTGTCACCTTTGGATATATCTCCCTCTCTACTGTTCAAGGTATCACAAATTACCCTTTTACTGAATGTGAAGATTGCTTGTAATTCTAAGTTTCTTAAGGATGACAAAGGTGGGCAAGACACAGAAACATCCGTGGTGACTGAACACTACTCACCTTTCTTTCACAACATGATAATGTTCTCTGTGGTATCACCTTGCAAGTGCTACCATTTGTGACAGTATGCATTCATCCACAGGTGAGCTGTAATGGGAAATGATGACAAATCCGTCAGTAAGTGCCTACCTGAAACATGGCTGAGCACTCAAAATTCAGGGAGGACCATTTCAGTCTTCAACAGACATTGGCTCAAATGCATGACAGTACGTGACTTCACACTAGATTTCAGGGACAAAGTTGCTTTAATTTGTTTTGCCTATTTCCTTATAAAACTGTAATTTTGTGAAAGATTGAAACTTGGCAAGAAACTAGATATAGACAGCTGAGTGAAGGCTTGTCTATGCTCTACTGCCACATTCATGAGTATTTCTGTAGCCGTCTTTTAAAAAAACATTTAATATCCAAACCTGTGTTCTCTCAAACTTTCGGATTCTATTGTGCCCACTTCTGCCTCAGCTGTGGCCACAGAAAGAACATGTTTGTACACACTTGGGCAGCTTGCAGCTACCAGCATAGAGTACTAAGGCTGAGCTTCAAATGATACTGGCTCTATGTAAATTTTTTTAAATCATGCATAAAAATTATATATTGCAGTGTTACAGAACAGGTAAATGGTATTTTAAACATTAGGTTAATGATAAGTAAATTTGTGGGTAGCACAAATATGGACTACAATGGAAGAAGCCTTCTATTCTCAGGAAACTGTTGTTCCCTTAAGTTTACTTTACAAAAACAAAGTCCCTTATTTCCAGCTCAAAACAGCAGCTGAGGTAGTCTTCATAGTTGGCGGTAGCTTTCAGCAACATTCAGATGCAATGGCCAAAACAGCGAAAATGTCTCCTGCTCTCACAGAAGCCTCTTGGATACCCCTGATGGACCTCTCACAGCCACAGGGATATTGGACTCTCTGTGCCACAGGGCAGCTGCTGGCGAGATGCCTCAGCTGGCCAGAACGAGAGATAACGCAGCCACAACACTGCTAATCTACCACCAGGCAAATAAGGTATCTGATGTGAGATAACACATGGTATCAAATCGACTTCTTCAAATCAAATTCCTCATGGAGTTACTACTTCTTCACTGTGCTGTAGCTCATTGCTGTGGATGTTCCAGTTTAGCTCAATGCCTCTTCAGGCACAGCGTATCAGTGCAAGGTAAATTATTAATTTCCTTTATTTAGGCCATTATTGATTTATGAAAAATAATTCAGAAAAATGCTGTGGAGTTTGCAGTTCACAAACAGTTCATGGCTGTCACATTGCACGTTGTATTTGCAATACAACAGCAAATTTCTTTGAGTAAATGAGGTCATTTATTGGATTGCAGCCCCACCTGACAAAATCCACCACGGGAGCAAAGGATACTTTGCATCCTCTGGGCTTAACTGTGTTTCACACAAACCAGCTTTGACCAAGGGCTACATCTGTTTCCAGATGTAAATGCAATTGGGCCCTACCAAAATACTAGGTTGTAGCATGTGTTAGCTCAAAGGGAGAGTTCAGGGAACACAGCAATATCGCCTCTGAGCTGACAGACAGAAAACTCTGCAGCGCACTCGGCTGGGTGTCCTCCCAGGGCATAGAGAGGTGATGGCTCATCCCTGCTTTGCTCTCAGCAGCCGCGGACAGGCTCTGACAGGCCCCAGGCAGTGCGTGTACAGCCAGATCCACACAGGGAGTGTTTGTGAGCCTCGGCCAAACCAAAACTTGGGTTTTGTTCTCCCATTAAGGCTATATCCAGATCATGCAATGTTTTTAACAATAAACCTCGGTTTTGTTTTCCTCTGTACCTATGCTCCAGAAGGGCAAGAGAGGACAGCCATGTTCTTTATTGTCTTAGCTTTATAGCAGCTAGGGGAATTTCTTTAATTGTAAAAAATAAGGTATGATTTTATTTTAAATGGAGTACAAGAAAGGCAGGTTACAGCCTCCAGGTGGCAAGATTCAGAAGCATCCACCATGTCATGCAAATCGTTCCCTCTCATCTCTGCTTTCACCTGCCATAATGCAAATCCCTTAGAAGACTGAAAGGTGTAAGCAGAACTGTGAGATGCTTCTGCTGGTGGGAATGTCAGGAAGGAAAGTGTTAAATGCTGAGGGTAAACAGCTCCCGATTTGTTACCTAGTCAGCAGGCAGAGAAGATCCCACAGATAAACCCAGCCTCGAAGCTTCTCCCCAGCTCAACTGGTTATTGCTCAGCGGCAGCTCTTACTCATCTGAATCTAGGTGGAGCTCCTTCCCTCCCTCCATCCCTCCCTCCCTCTGCTGTGTCTGTCCCGGCTGAAAAGCTTTTCTCCAACACCTGCACACGCGCCATAGGTACCGGCACGGCCTTTCCCGGAGCTCTGCAGGAGCACCCACTGCTTTGCGTCCCTGAGCCTGTGGCGGAGAGGGCTGTCCTCACCCCGCCAGCCAGCTGCCCCGAACCATGGTGAAGTACGGCCTCGACTACACGCGCTGCAGATGGATCCTACCCCTGCTCCTGGGCATAGGAGTCATCTTCGGTATCATTGCACTGGCGGGCAGGGGCTGGCTGGAGTCGCAGACCTTGCCCTATGTGCAGCAAGCGTCGTTGTGGCAGAGCTGCAGGAGGTCTGACCAGGGCGGGGAATGGAGCTGCGAGTCCCTCATGGACTATGGTAAGAGCCTACAGGGGTGGTGGGGAGCAGGCTCTGAAGCAGAGGGTCACATCCCCCGGATCACCTTCCCTCGGCGCTCCTAACTGTATCACCCAATACCTGGCATTTGTATAAGAAGCCATGGGCAATAGGGACTGCCACTGAAATACACCAAGGCTTTTGACTAACTGGGTGAAGAAATAAAATGCCCTCATGCCCCTGTGCAGAAAAAACCCTAGCAGATTACTTAGTACATAAAAACCCACACATGGTATTTTACCAGTGCAGAAAATAATACAGGATTTTCTTCCTCTCCTAGAAGAAGCTGGTAACCTCTTCTCACTAATCACTACTTTTCAGAACTTAACGGCTACTGGTGATCAAACAACCAAACAACAAGTTGTGTGGGTAAGCCTGGTGTTAGTGTGACAAGCAGGTCTGGGTGCCAGGAAAAGGGAGGTAAAAATATAAGATGGTAGGAAGATATTCCCAGGGAGTGTCAGGGTACAGAATGCTGCCCTGAAACTGCTCCGGTAGGTGGGTCGTGTGAAAGAGTCTCCTTGTGATTATGAAAGAAAGCTTTACGAGATTAAAGGATTTCTTGTTTGTACTAAGTTTTGGTGAAGTATGCTATTAAACATGTTGACCCAGGTAAAATCTTCAGCTTGAAAAGATGTAAACCACAAGTGTGGGAGAATACCCCAAGAGAAGGGTCACTGTGGATGTGCTCTGGTTCTTTTTTTCCTTTTCTTTCCTCGCTGTATATTTGCTATTGGCCATGGTCTGAAACAAGTAATTGTTAATGAAGGGCTGTTAGCCTGAGCCAGGAAGAAAGTTCAAGAAAGTTCAATTGTTACAATTTATGTTAATTCAAATTATAAGGAAGAACCTTTTCTCTAGGGCTTAGAATCTCAGCTGTTCTTGTTAAAAATAAGTGTAAAAGCACTTGCTGAAACAATCTTAGGGATCATTTCTTACAGCGTTTCAAAATTGTTCCTGTAAGTCTACTGTACGCCATGAAACTCTACCTTCTATGCACAAAATTCAGCTGTAATGAGTTAATTGTAGCAGTCCTCTGTGAGTGTAGGGCATGACCAGCTCCACCGAGCATCACCATCCAGTCCTGCTCTGTGGCTGGGCTCCAGCATCAGCTCTGTGGCTGGGCATAAGTCAAGCCAGCAAATTGGCCTCTGCTACACGGCACTTGAGAGCAGGAGAAAGAACATGGTGCTTAGTAGAGGGCTTCTCAGTCCTGAGTTTCCTCCTAAATTTCCTGAAAAGTGAGCCCTCCTCTTGATCTCCAGGTTAGGCCCTGGAGAATGCCACAAATGCCAGCTTTAACTGGATGGAAAACACTGAGATGTTTCACTTTGCTTCTCTTCATAATACAAAAGAAATTTCTCCTTGTTTCCGGGACCTAGATAGGTGTTTGGCATTTCACTTCCTTCTTTATCCTGCCTCACTCTGATAGCTTTAAATCCTGCAGCTGGATGCACAGTTTCCCTGGAAAGTGGATAGCATCTACAGACAAACCAGGGAGGTCATCCTCTGTGTGGACTTTCCTGCAGTGTCTGGGGTTACTGTGATCACATCCACAATAAGTCCAGCACTTTTAACATGAACATCTTAGACTCAGTACACACATGCAGAACATTATCCAGGAGGTACATTGGAGAGTCCTCTGATGCTTCTGAAAGCATTAGAAATGCTATTCATGAGCTGCATGCATGAGCTCAATAGGCCTGCATCTATCACTTGACCTCTTCAAGCTGACTAAATACCCAGGAAGATTAAGCAAATGCCCAAAATCTCCCTGGACAAAATTTCCAGGATGTCTGGCACAATGGCGTCACTTAGCCAGTGGGAGAATAGGTGGAGGCTGTAACTAAATAATGTATGCAAAGGCCAGGTTAGAGTGGGCTATGCTGCCAGGCTCCTGTGTCTGCCAGATTATGCCATTAAAATGCAGATCTTGCCCTTCACAGGGGTGACTTATCCCTGATCCAGGAGAGGACTGCAGACCTCACTGTTAAGGATGCAAACTCATGTCACTGTCCTGATGCTTTCCAGACCTTTCCCTCAGACACCTTCACTCCAGAGGTGGGATGTGCTCAGATCCAATCCCGTTCTCCATTCTTCCTTGCTCAGTAATCCAGGGTTGGAATTTTTCTTTTGTGACTCCCATGTTTTCTCATGCAGAGCAGGGATGGCTGATGCTGGTCTTGGATTCCACCTAAAAGACCAGGCCATAAGAGCATCTCACTTGTGAGCATCCAGGTCTTGTGCTGAGCCTGACTGTAGCTGCCTTAGTGATGAAATAGAGGGTTTTAGTAATTCTGGGATTATATTTATCTACTGTGCTCCAGAAAGGTCATGGAAAACAAGTGTTCAGCATCATGTTCTGTGGGATGTTTAACTTTGTGCCAAGCTAAACACAGTGCTGGTTCAACAAAGTGTAATTACATGCCTTCCTGAGTGCAGAGGCGAAAGATGTGATATAAAAATAAAGGACAGAAATGTTTTACATCCTTCCTGAGATGAGATCTCTTTTCCCCCCTCGGTTCCACCACTGCCATCTTGTTGCTTCTGACCTTTACTCTCTGCTTCCATGCCTAATCTGCCACTGGCTGGGTAGGCTCTGAAATTTGTCCCTCCTGCAGGGGTGGTTTCACTGATAAACGTGATATGTATGTGTACCCCAGGAGCTGCCAGCAAATATTGTCAACATGACTTGGACAGTGTAGTTATCTTAATCCACTACAGTCATCTTCGTCCTATCATAATTAGATGTAATTGCAACATCCTTGCAAGTTGTTAATTATCATGTGCAAATTCAAATCAAATTCTGCACGTGCAATGTTTATAATTCCCCTTGAATCTCGGCTGTTTGGCTTAAGATATGTTTATACAGTCGGAAGGCAAAAACCCAACACTGAGGTTGGTTATACTGGCAGGGAAGAAGGTTTAATATTTCACTGGCTGCACCAGTGGAGTTTGGAGGGTTTTTTTTTTCCTTTTTTTGGAAAGACAGTAGAGTAAATCTACTGGTGCACTTATCTGCTGTGAATGCATCTGCTCACCCATAGTCTTTTGCAAAGTTTATGAGGTCTGTGGAAAGTGAGAATATGAAGAGTTTACACAGCCGGTTATCTTCTCCAAGACTTCAGATCATCTGCTTTAACCATATGACACTCATGCAGACTTTATCAAAGACTTCTGCTTTTCAAGCATATTTAGCTCAAATAAGTAGAACTTTCTATGAAAAGATATCAGTGCATTAGGACATTTACTCCAAATGCATGGACTTTAGGATGAGGAACTGAGATATTAATTGCTCTTGCTCTTTGCTCTTGCACTTGAAAAAACAAAGGGCTCAATCTTATGACATGCTTGAACATTTACAAAGAGAGATGAAGACTTTTTGGATAGATAATGAGAAACATGGAATGTATCTGTTGGAGACATGGCTGAGCTTACAAAGAAAATACACAGGTTAAACCCCATCATGATGCTGGCACAGCACTCCTTTGTTTTTCTTGTTCTTTGGCCATATTACCCGTCTTGAACAAGGTGTGTCTTGCAGACCTGAGACACTTCTTCAGTATGTAATTTATTCCACTGCAGGCTTTGAAGATGTTTAAACATGTATAGGTAAATACATAATAGACATAAATAGTGTGGGGGGAAATAACTGATTTTATTAGTCTGAATGTGATGCACAAAAGGTGAAAAACTTGTGACTACACTTGTCCCATCTTATCTTCCACCCAGACTTGAAGTTCTTCCATTTGCAGATGCTGCCATCAAAACCACTGAAAGTTTAACGCTCTAAGTATATGTTGAAAAGATAATCTTATTTGCATAGTGCAAACAGAGGTCTTGGGGAAAAAATCAGGAAAAGACATTTCCACATGGCAAGTGGAATCCACATCTTCTGTTATTTTCACATCATAATATTCGATTATAGCTTTTCCTCGGATGTGTGGAGGATTTTGTGGCTGTAGAGATTAGTGGAGTGATGAATGATTTTGGCATCTGGAAAGGATAACTTCCTGCAGCTTGTCTTCCAGGCAAGTAATGGGTAACTCTGTTCTAGGTAATTCCAGTTTTACTTTGGTCTATGAATATGAACGCAATACTACAAGATAAGAAGGCTAGTATAGTATGATTATAATGAACAAAAACTACTTCAAATGTGACAGCAAATAAGTATGGCCACAGGATAAGTGAAAGTAGGAGATGTCGCAAAGGTAATATCCTTTTGACACAAGAAATATTCTGCATCTCCGTTGATGAGTAGATTTTCTTCCCTGTTTTGCCTGTATTAGGCTTTTGTTTCTGGGGAATCTTTTGCTACAATGAAGCACCATTTACTATTCTGGAGGAAGAAGAAAATTGAAATCACTTATGAAAAATCCCCAAATAGTGATCCAACAGCAAGGTTACACAGTGTGGCTGGGATCAGTTTCCAAGCAGCAAAGTCCCTCTCTTGGTGCTACACCTACCACTGGCCTTGTGCTGCTGGCCACACAGCTCTCCCTCTGGAATATTACCTTCTCCATCAGAGCAGTGACTCATCACACCCAGGCGCAGGAAAGACCAGGCACCGAGTTTTGCCACTGCCACACTACCTACATAAAACTGTTCTTCCTTCTCCCACATTCCCATCACATCTGGCAGCCAGCATCTAATCCCCCTTGCCTTACTTGCCTCAAGATAAAGCAAGCACCCTGAGCAGAGTGACACGAGGATATTTCCAGAGGGACAGGATGGGATACAGCAGGGCCTGGGAGGAGAAATAAGACGTTCCACTGGCTCTTTGGCATCTGAGGGTGTCTGTACATCAGAATAGAAATTAAGTAAACAAGTAACTGTGCTTTTGAAATAGGGACCAGCTCAAGTCATGGGGCCTTCATTGCAGATTTTTCCTGAAGTCAAGGTTCTGCACTTAACAGCTTTCAGGATTTGGTGAAATCCAAGTAGGTTTGCAAAAGTGTCTTTGCAGCTGGGAAAGAGGCTGGAGAGGTTTCCGACCAGTTCAAGGAAGCCTGCGGGAGAGCCCAGGATGGAGCCCAGCTCTGCCCTGTGCATGGCCTGGATTAAAGGGCAAACCCTGACTCCTTTGATACAGGGTGAACTGAAAACGAAAGTCGGCTGCTGCTCCTGCTGTACTGTAGCATAAAATGGTTATGTTTATATAAAGTGATTGTAGTTTTAATGACAGTGTGTAGAGAAGCATATAATTTCCTAAGACATCAATCTCCTAAAGGTGTTATATTACCTGAGACTAACCAGTGAGAAATGAGATTACAAAATTAGTTACTGAATAATGTAGAATATTCAATAATTATTCAAAGATTAGAATGAGAAAAAAATACAGTCTCAAACATATAGCCAGTGTAAAAGTCACAAGAGTGTATGTAAGGAATGATGAAAGAAGGAAAGAAAAAATTTGATCTTTCCGCAGCTTGTAGGAGACACTCTATTTTTTCTAAACAGATATAAGAAAGAGATATCAAGGCCAGAGCATTTAATTACCATGACAATTTTTATTCCTTATCTGCAATTGCTAGAGTGCTTTTCCTTGTAGTTTTAGAGTTTGTTCTTTTATCATTTCAGTGGCAGATTCATTCAATCAGATTCTCTTCTAAATAATAAAAATGCACTTGAGCAATTAACTCTCCAGAGAGCAATTGCACATGTAATCCCACTGTTTATTATCCAGCCTCCCTTAATAATTACAGTTAGATTATGTGGAAAAATAGCAATCGTGGAGCATTCTCTTCTGCCCATCAGGAGATATGAACTGCTGGTGCCAAGGATTTTGAGAAGATCTGCAACATTGCATTGTCAGGCCCTGAAGTCCTTGAGGGAGGATTTAATTCACTTACACAGGAGGCATCTCTGCTGAGAGCATGTGGAAACTTGCGGCCGAACTCTCAGTCCTCTTCACCTCATCTCTTCCTCTAGTTTATTGGGGTAATCTGATGCAGCAGGGCTATAATAACATCTCCATAGCCTGAACAGTGATAAGGGCTGCAAGATGCATTTCAAATTCCACTGTAGGTTTAAACAGATTACCTAAGTGGGAAGGTGTTACACAGCAAAAGAAACAAAACTCTCAGAATGTTTTTTCACATTTCTGTATAATTTCTCACTAGCAGCTTGTGTTGTTCTGAGAAACCTTAAACACACAGACTCAGTGAGCATTGTAATGCCACGTTTCTTCTTTGTCAAGTACCATTTCAAAACAACTTACTGCTCAAAAATTCCTAGGAACTCCATGCAGCTTGTGGAGTGCTGCCACTAGCCTGTGTTCCAGAGGTTTCCGGCTTTTTTCTACTAGTACTGAATAACACTTCACATCACTTCAGTCCTGCTGAATTACTAATCTGAAACTGAATACACCTCATGTGCTGACATATGCACGCTGTGCGCAAATTAGGCCCCAAAAAAATAGGAAGTCTCTGTGCAGTTCATTTAACAACCTCATCAGCAGGAAGCAGCAAGGGACAAATATTTTCAGGATGCATTGTAAAAGCTGTTTCATTAACGAGAAGAGTAAATAAATTCAAAATATTTTTATGAGCATAGAGCACAACTTCTTCTTATATGTTGGGGGTTTTATTTTGCAAATGGTAATATTTTTCTTTTACCAGAAAATCAGATCCAGGTTCACAGCTGCTGTCTTTTAGTGGGAAATTCCCTAGTGCAAAAGGTGACTTTCAGCAAGGTTTCAAAACAAAGTTTGCTCACAGCATGAAAAATGTATATCAAGAGTGACAACAAACCTTGGTGGACATGGAAATAAGATGTAAATTCAGTGTTCATTAGTCCCAAGTGACTCTGGGAATATAAAACTTAAAAAGAGCTTTTTTTTTGAAAGGTTCCACTGTTTTGATTAGAAGTCCTAATTCATAGCCTGTGTTATCATGGAAATTGATTCTGTTTAATTCACATTAAATATTTCAACCCACTCAGGGGTAATTAGGGAGCAGCTACGTCTTGCTATTCTCATTAACTGAGCTTATGCAAATAAACTGATTAATCAATACCTTACCTGTTTTATTTACCTGACCCTCCCAAACCCCATATACACATCCAGGTGTAAGAAATCCTGCTTTAATTTAAAATAAATAGGAAAAAAAAAAAGGAGGAAAAAATGTTGCAGCATTGAAGTGTATGAGGCTAAGCTTTAATCCTGAGATTTTCTCAGTGTGTGCAACTGCTTCTAAAGGTAATGTGAGATAGGGGTACTCCCTGCCTCTCTCATGAGCAAACCTTTAATGTTGAGGCACTATGTGTGCATTATTTTTAATAGCTAACTTACTCCCTTGGTGCTCCCTTTGATGATGGCTCTACACCCTCTGCCCCTTCTGCCTTCCCAGCACTAGGCAAGCATCAGGGAGCAGCCCTCATTAATACAAGATTTGCAGAAGCCAGCTTCTAAGTCAAGCTTGTACATGCCTGAGCTTATGAGGAGATGAATGTGAACCACTCCCTCAAGACGTAACTGCTCCTCCCCTCAAATTCAAGTCGGAATAGCTTCTAAGTTTAATTGCTTACCTCAGTAAGAAAGGAGGGTTGCAGATTACATAAATGCTTTGTCTGTGTTTGTTTGTGAGCGAAGTCAGCGGTGAGGAATTAATAGGTTTTTCCTCTAAAGAAGTTAAAGCCCACCAAGCCACACTGAGGTATCACTTTAGCATGCAGCTAGGGACAAAACACTGCCTTCTGCTAATATATACTGTGTTTTATTGATAGAAGACCTATTAATAAAGGTTCTGTTTTTTGATGTTGTCATTTAAAATCATTACTATGGGGTAATTGTCCTCAAGTCCTAATCCTTTCTCATTTATACAAAACCTGTTACTAATCACTGAGAAACTTTCGCAATGACATTATCCTAGTGTGAACCTAAATAGGTCATTCTCTGTTTCCATGGTTGTCTTTTAAATAGTGGCAAGCTAAAAGCTGATTCCAGCTCACATAAAAATGGCTTTTATATTATGAGATAATACTCTGTTATTAAACCAGAAATACATATTAACAGCCAATGAATTCTAAAAAAGTAATGCTGGGGGGAAAGGACAGAGTTACCAAAGAGGATGCCATATATAAAGACTAAAAATTCTGTATTTAATTTCAAAAGATATAAATTCACACACACACACACACAAAAAAAAAAAAAAAAAAAAGGCCAAAAACAAAAACTTCAGGATTCATTACTCATGGGA
>VYZQ01034446.1:76078-88550 GCA_013400655.1 Mystacornis crossleyi | reverse complement strand
CACACAAAAAAAAAAAAAAAAAAGGCCCAAAGAAAAACCTCCAGTATTCATTACCCATGGGAAAGATATATAGAGAATAAAGATGTTTTAAGAATGATCCAGATGCAATGAAGGTGAAAACTCAGGAAATAGTACACCTCCAATCATACCTTTGCTATTATTTTCCTCGTTTTATTCTGTTCATAAATTATTCATGACTAATACGTGATTTTTTTCTCGTTTGTACAAACTTCCTTTGAAATAATTTTCAGTCAATGGCCTTCAGTCTGCACATGCAGTTTATTCATAAGAAGCTGCTTTTGATAGTCTCTGGTTTATTTTGGCTGTATACAAATACACTCACACTGGTATTTCAATGCCAGCTCGCGTGATCAGCAAACAATTGCAGAGATTATAGTGCGCATTTGTTTTCAGAAAGAGCACATAAATTTCCTGGAGTTGGCATGTTATGGAGTCAGTATTTCCAGAAGACAGGATTTTACACTGTGTAGTGTTGCACAGGTAACACAGGAAATCCAGAGTCCTGATGATGTGGGTCAATGAGTCTGATGGACCACCTTAAGATTCATGCTAAGGGAACACGAGTTCTGCTGCAAACATGCACATTTTCACACGGAAACTTTCTGGAGGAGAACAAACCAAAGGGAAATGGGTAAAACCCGGCCAAAGCTGTTCCTTTTCAAAGTGAAGCATGTGCTCTGCAGGGTGCGCCACACCCTGACAAAGAACGTCAGGTTGAGAAACTCAAGTGAGTTCAGCTTTGTTTCCAAAATAGTACTCTTTCCCTTTAATCAGAGAGATGTTAAACAGGTTGAGCTCTGAAAACTCAGCCTAGAAACATTCTCATGACGTGCAACACAGAGATGAATCGCTACCACTGTAGATTTTAGTTCTCGTAAGAATGGCTTTGCCAGGCTGCAGCTAGAACTGCAGGGTTTGTGTTTCTTTCCCTGACTGGTATGAAGGATAACAGAGCAAATATTAGTCTGTTACATTTTCTTTCACTCCTCCCTGGTTCTTGTGAATTAAAGCTACCCTTCCTCAAATTGCTGCACAATTCTCTACAGCGTGAAAATGATCAGTCAGCAAGAACCTCTAGATAATTGTTGGTGTCTTTGAGCTGGAAATAAATATTTTCTTTTCTTTCCAATGCTAGTTGTGTATTTAACTTCAAGCCGAGAGGAAAATTTGGAGAAGTGTGTTTTTACTGATTATACAAGGAGCAGTACTTCTGAACTCTGGGGGTGCTTTCAGAAAATGTCACCCAAGGAGACACTCAGCAGTTTATGTGGTGTGGGAGTACCAGATCAAGAAAAACGATAGTATTATTGTGGATGTTTTCCCATGTTTTGAAACATATACACCAGAAACATGGGCATTTGTATTTGTCGTGGGGAAAGTAGAGGTCACACCTTATTATGAAGACACAACAGATCTTTTTTTGAAGGCACCATTTGGAGCATGAAAAATGGCAGGCTAAGGAAATACTAGGTTTGGTGGTTCAAAGTTTTGGCACAACTTACTGCTGAGCAAGAAGGTTTGTTTCTTTATGTGTGAAGTGTTTACACTTTCGTAAACTGTAAAATATGTGAGGGAGTAAAATCAGGAAGGCAGGAAACTAGAGATATTCTTAGTCCTGGATATCTAATTAAGTCCATCAGCTTCCCTATGTCTGCAGCCAGATATAGGATAATCAGAGTGTGTTTATATGGTGCAATACAAGAGGTAGTCATGCTGCCTCCAAACTGAGTTAGTTTTAATAGCAGAGTAATAAATCTGTGTTATTATTGAATTCTATCTCAGCTAATTATGTTGTTTAAAAGATATCATGAGCTCTGTCCTGGCATGGATGGGCTCTTTCTGCTCTCTAAATTAGCTCAGGGGTCTTCTCACACAGCAGGGAGTTATAGAAGTCAGGCACTTATTTTCATTTTCCAGTGGTCACATATTACTGTATTCACTTTAGACAGCCCAGACTCTCACAAATCATTGCTGATTGACATACAAAACACTGTTATCAGAAGCACTGTCCTCGCTCTGCTTGAGATAGGTGTGAAAACGTGAGTTCCTCTTGCCTGTTTGGGATAGCAAGGTCTTGTTTAAGACAAAATTGCTCAGAAAATTGCCAGTTGGAAGAAGTTTTGAAGGGCGGATGGTGTGTAGCTGCCCACAAACCCTTTCATAGTGCACACTGGTGTTCTTTCACCTGATGCAGGAACTGAAAAAGGGAGAAATGGGACTGACACTGAAGCGTCACAGGATCCTGTTGGTATTCAAGGACACTTTTGTATAAGCACACATTTCTTTTCTCACAAGAACATTTTAACTCTTAAACAGCCAGAAGATCTCTGCCATTTTTGGGGCTGAGAAAACAGATCTCAAAAACTGCTGAATATTTTCACAGTCTCAGTTTGATATCCTGTAACCTGCTGCTCCCTCTGTTTCAATTTTTGATTTGGTGACAGGTGGACTGTGCCCTTTCAGCTTTTAACTGCCCTCTATTTACAGCCAAGAATACTTTGAGTTGGTGTTGCACCTGTGAGGATTCTTTGGCCTGGAGTTCACATTTTTAAGAAAATGCTTTGCAGACAGAACAATTTATTTATATTTTTACTCAATGTTAAAGAAAAAAAACCCCACAACACTGGAAGATAAGAAAATATTTGGGACCAAATTAACCACTTGTTTGTCAGCTTTTTTGGACCAGTTTAATTCTTCTAACTCTGACATTTTAAAGGAATTTTAAGTACTAGTTCTATTGGTAAAGAACTAAACTACTCTAGTACTCCTGGATGGCACAAGATACAATGAACAGTTGCAATTATTGCTGCACAAAGCCTTTGTTACCTTTTACTCTAGAAAGGTAAGGTGTTTACACACTGTGGTCTTAGGCTACTGATGGTTGCTGCTTTTTGTGAAGGACAGAGGAACTCAGAATACTGTTCCTCAAAAAAACCCGTAGCGACTCACTCTTCCATACGGCTCTACTGCCTTGGATCTGTGTATTGTTTGTCTTCCAACACTGAGGGGCTTTTTTCTCTTTTGTAGAACTGAGAGCCTCAAAATTGGCTGTTAAGTGATTGAGCAATGCCTCCAAATGGTGTAAGCATCCTGCAACAAGCGTGTCTCTTCTTGCCATATAGCCAGTGCCCAGCGGGCTGGGCTTGTGCCCAATCTGCTTCCATGCAGTCACAGCATTTAGAACACTACTTCAGGAAAAACACCTGGGTGAGCCTGGCGGAGAAGGGAGGTGCTGGCATGGGCATGGTGCCACTGCACATGGCTGCAGCCAGCAGGCACAGCTCTCTGAGCCCCCAGCCCTGGCGCTGCTCCCACCCCAGGGCTTGGTGCTCTACCGTCAGCTGCTCTTGTGAAGCAAGGCTGAGCCTTGGCAGATGCTCTGGCAGTGGGTGAGGTGGAACCTCGAGGACTCTTGGTGTCTCAGGACTTGCTGGGCAGGCAGCTGGGCTCTCAGTCTGCTCTGGGAAAGGACACCCCTTTACCTGGGAGTTTTACACCTAACCACAAGCAGCTGTGCACTTAAGAAAAAACATCATATCTAGATGTTCTTGTTATTTCACCCTTTTGCCAGAAATACCCAGGACTCTTGTATCCAAGAATGGTGAGGCCACCATTGCTGAGAAACTTCTCTTATGGCCAGGTGTCCTTTTTTTTGCTGTTTTAAAGGGGTAATAGAGAGGCTGGGAATAGGAGCATCTTCAGTGGGGGATATTGAGTAGTATAAGAAATTCCTCTTCTTGACTGTTTCTTCTGATACTCTGCCTGAGGTGCTGTCCTCCTACCTGGGCCTCCAAATTGCATACTCTACCTCTGAGGCCCCTGTAAACTCCCAGAGAGAAGAGTTTGAGCTAAAACACTGAGCTAAAAAACGAGATGTAAGAACACCTTTGCTGTTCCTTTCAGACTTCTCAGGCAGCTGCCTGAGAAAAGCAGGAAAAACAATCTGTTTTTACTGGGAAAACAGTCCTGTTGAAAAGCCCTATAAGCAGGCAGGAACTTCGTGGAAGAAGAAAGACAGTGGGCATGGCATAAAACTGAAGATACAGTGTGATAGCTAGAATGCAGCAGGGATCAAAAAGCAGGGAGCATGTCAAAAAGCAAACAAAAGGGAAATTGGTTTTGATGGACTGAGGGGTGGAAAAGGATAGCTGGAAAATCTTGATCCAGTTTTCTTGCCTAATAGCAGTGGTGGTGTGGGCCCTGGGGAAAGGCAGATTAAACAGCAAGTTGTCACTCACTGGGGACAGGAAGGTTGCTTTCACGCTTACCTGACTCTGGTCAAGGGAAAGGCAGGATACTTTGCATTTTATTACTTCCATGCTTAAAGCAAACAAATTGACAGGTTACTTACTCAGTTTCAGAGGCAACTTTTACTGAACAGCGTGCACTGCATTTAAGTTGAATCGTAATTATTGTCAGGGTTGTTTGGGCTGTGATAATTTTTTGGCACTGCTGCTACATATATTTGGTTAGAAGCCAACACTTGACAAAGGCATAGTGACTAGATGAGGGGATGAAGTCTGTAGATACCTATCAGACTTTAACTGCTCACTCAATTTCATACATAATTTAAAATGTGTCAAAGTAGGTTTTTTACATCTAGAAGAAGAGACACTTTGATCTCTTTGAGTAGTAGTTGCTCCTCAAGACTGGAAATATTAAATAAATATTATTTTTCCAATTGTCATGACAACAAAATATGCTTTGCTCTAACATGTTATAACATAAAGTTTTATAATTTGAAAATGAAAGAATTAATATTCTGAACAAACTTTTTGAATTGAAGCAGTTTTAAATCTGGGCCAAAATCAGAGATCCAATTTCACTACAAAACAAATTTCAAACCCTTGGCTCCATTTAGGACGCAGAGCTAAACTAAGGCTGAAAGGCAGAAATCACTGAATTTTGACATTTATGGGCTATTTCCATACTTCTAAGTTTGCCAGATTGGTAGTGCTTTTATAAACACTTTGTTTCAAAGGAAGATTTTTATTAGTTTCAGGAACAGTTTCATTCTCCTTGTCTGTACAAAATGAAGCTGGTTTTATGGCATCTGCTGAGGTAACCTTTGCTATTGAAGGACAGGGTCCATTCTTACATATTCAAATTCATTTTTATCTTGATTCTTAATTGTTAAAACTAAAGAGTAAGTTTACACCCAAGCCCCCATTTCACTCTGTGTGAGAAGACAAAGCTGGGATTTTTATGCATTCTGCATTTAGTGTGTGATTTCTTGTGGAACTGAAATGTCCATCTATAAGACGGGAGAAAGCTCCCGTGCTCTCTTTCAAGAGACATGATCTCCTTTTCACAGGTTTTAAACTTAACCTTTTATTACTAACCAAAGAAAACCAGCTTTTGTTTTTGTTTTTGTTCCTTTCTAATGTATCTTCCTTCTGATTTCAGCCTGGGGAAGAGCTGCTGCTGCCACATACCTGGTTGGCTTTCTACTTCTAGTCATCTGTTTTGCACTGGCCATCATAGCATTTGCCATCGACACACTTCGGTTCAACTTCATTCGTGGGATCGGAGGCTTGCTCTTTGTGGCTGGTAAGGCAGTATGGGGAGTCAAGTTTAGCTTGTGCAGATATATCCATACTAGAAGGGATACTTCCCTCAGCTGATTCTATACCCAAGTCTCTGTCTGTGTGCACTTGAGCTCTTCATGAAAAATCGAAGTCTGTCACAGCACTAGATCGATTTTCAGATCCTCCAAAACAGGGATGGGTTTAGCTACAGGGATTATGGAGGAAGACAGTGGTGCTGGGTGGTAAACATCTTTTTTTGTTTGTTTTCTCCTGTTTCTTCAGCTGTGTTCTCCATCATGGGCCTGGTCATTTATCCAGTAAAGTTCTCATCTGAAATTCCCATGACAGGAATCAATATGTTCAGCTGGGCCTACGGCTTTGGCTGGACCACTGCCATTATGGAAATATGCTTGGGATTCTTCTTCTGCTGCCTTCCTAACTATGAAGATCAGATCTTGGGTAATGTCAAGCCCACATATTTTTACTCTTCCCCATAAGCACCAGAAAAAATGTGTTCATATTCCAGAGATACCTGACAGACTAGCTACGTTTTTCAGAATATTGTCATCAGATGTTAGGAGAAAAGGCTGGAAACTTTTCTCATATGTGTAGAAAAATTGCACTGGCATCTGAAATAAAGTTATCTACTCTATTTTGGACCTTCATATCTGATGTGGGTTGGTTAGATAAAGCAAAAATGTTAAAACCCCTTGGTTTTCCTCATTCATTCCCACGAATGGGGTTTATGTGGATTCTATTGCATCTTAAATACATTAATCATTGTAATTAAATTCAGAAAAACTTATTAAACTGGCAATAAACAAAACAACCTGTATTATCTTCCTGAAAGGAAAACAACTCATAAAATTCCCATTTTGTATGTATCATCTTTAACCTGAAGATTTTGCACATTTTTCAAGAAGTCAAATACTTTTACTCACTGACTGCCAAAGTAGTAAATTAATCAGCCAGCACTTCATAGCTTTGCTTCTACTTTTCATTCATTCACTTAAGCCATAAGGACAGAGTAAAGAGGGGATTAAAGCTCCCTACCAGAGCCATCATCTTGACTTTTCCTCATTCATTCATTTCCAAATATTTACAAGAGAGAGCAAGGACCACCAATAAACCCTTAAGAACCCTGGTGTGCCATTGGTGGTGTCAGTACAGAGTGGGCAGAGGCAGAGGGGATTTCAAGCCACCCCTGCAACCTGCAGACCTGGTTTGACAAAGCTCCTGGTGTGGCTTTCTTCTTGGGTGTCTGGCACTTTTTTTCTGCTGTATCAAAACCTATGGCTTTTAAATGCTCTGTTATACTGGCCCACCTTTTTAATCCAGTGAAGGAAGGTCAGGTATGATTTCCCTACACCTCAGGAGTTGAGCTGGAGCACTGTGAGTGTAAGTATTATACAGTTGCTAAAAGGCCCCTTTTTTGTTCATTTGCTGTTCTTAAGTATTTTAAAAGTAGAAAGTGTATACTGCCATATGTAACTGTAAAATGCGTAAATACCCCTTACCATCTCAAACTAAAGCTCTCATAGAGAAAATCACATCATAAAACATCTTCCAGCATCTCATACTCCACGGTGCCTCAAGCCTCAGTATACTGCAAGCACTGAAGTATACCCAAGACTCTGCTGTTTTCTGGCTTGTTAAACCTAATTTTATAACGTTCCATTTATCCTCTTAAGTGAAAAAAATGGATAATATGTGATGTGGAAAAGGAGTCTCATCTAAACCTTAACCACTGATGTTTATTAGCTTGTAACACATCTGCAATTTTGTAACCATGTGTACTAGAAAAGCCCTGCCAAGTGTTTTTCGTTTCAACGAGTAAGAGGTAGAAAATTTTTTAGTTAAAACTTCTTGGTAGCTAAAGTTAATGAAGGCATAGGGCTTCACCTGGATTGTTCGGAGTTTTTTGGTTGGTTGGTTGGTTGGCTGGGTGAGTGGGTAGGTTTTTTTAAGCAGTTAATTCCATTTGCTTTTATGGAGCGTCTCCTAACTTTGATTAATGAGTGAGAGATGGGGAGGGTATAAGCAACAGGGAGAGTATATGCAACAAGGAATAGTTAGACAAGAACATGTAAATACTTTAAAAAATATTTCCTAGCTGGAAGAAAATCAAAGTGAAATACAGTTGAGAACACAGTTTGTATAAAATGACTTGCAATTCTTTGTGTAATATTATCCATTCAGGAAAAAAATCTTACCAGAAATATTTTCATTATGCTTATTACACCTAATAAAATATGGTATCTATGTATTGTTTCAAAAATGAGTCTTAACTTTTGTTCTCTACTGGGAGTGGAGAAGTATGGAGCCCAAAGCCTCCCCTTCTCAGGCACCACCTTGGAGTACCTGAGTATGCTGGCTGGAATTTGACATCCAGCACCACAACTATGTCTTCAGTCTTGTGCTGGCTGTCTCCTGAAGCCTTGTTCACAAGCACATGAGAATAGTGGACACTTATGGACCACTCTGTTTTCTTATGGGCTTATGGTGTTGAGTACCTACATGCATGATTCTGTGCCGTGCTGTGCTACAGCTCATTTTGGCACAGGCGGTAACGCACTCGTGTTTCCCGAGTAGGAAACCAGCACGATCCTGCTCAGTGTTTTTGCTCCAACACATGTGGCAATCACCTGAGGAAGCTAAAGGGAACCTAAGCAACCACTGCTTGTATTTAGTTTCTTTTGCATTAGCTGGACACTGACAAAACATCTGGAGATGGGGAGAGGTGCACAAAACAAGGTTTAGGAGTGTGACTCCAACCTTGATGAGACAGCAGAACATAATTAAAAAGCCAAGAAAATCTCCAGTGATCATTCCCCTTCCTCTCTTCTCTCTCTTGCTGATCTCAGCAGCTTCACCACCTCCTCTCTTCCCTTCTCCTCCTCCTCCTCGTTGCTAAAGTCGTCTGAGCAGTGACAGGGCTGGTGACTCTGCAGGACACAGCCCCAGTCCCCATTGCCCACTGCCCCTTTGCCCTTCCTGAGAGAGAGAGGAGGAATGAAGCAACTTGCTGACCCCAGCACAGCACCAGGGACTGTAGCCTGGCTCCCTGCCCCAGGCCCTCACTGGAAAGGCCTTTCCTTAAAGAACAAGGTGGGCGGGTGTGTATCCAACAAGCAGAAATATCACAGGCATTAGCGCTCAAGTGCAATACTGCCTTTAGGGTAGCTTGCTTCTAGTCATGCCAGGCCAGTTCAACATAAATTCCTAGAAAAACACATTCTAAACCCTGCAGCAGAAAAACAGTGAGAAGGACAAAACTGTTTTACAGATGCGAGTGTTGTTTCCTGTGACTGCTGCAACAGGGGTGCATGGCAAAAACAGCATGCAAAATATGACAGAAAAGGAAGCTGAGGAGGAGGAGCCAAGAATGTCCCTCAATTCATTCAATTATTAACTGACTATCAACTACTAGGTTATGAACTGAATTTTTTAATTAGTTTACAATTTAAGGTCAAGTACAGTATTAGCTAACGAAGTTGTTAGATTAATTTGAGCTAAGTCACAATCAGAATGCTTGGATTTTCAAGAAAAGGAGAAATTAGAGGAAGAGAAGACATCGCCTTAGTTATTCATCTCTGTTAGACAGGGTTCTTGCTCCAAGTCTTCTCTGTAAGACAAAAGGGCACTTAAACACTAACAGCAGCACAGTAAAAGACTTAAAGGTTCATTGTGCCCAACGGCAATGCTAAAGAAGAAGCAGGGAAAAACAGATGTCTGAAGCTTTTGGGAACATTAGGTCTGCTACAGCAACAGAAATAAAGATGACTGCCAAAGGCATTGCTACTGCTCCTGTCAAATTAAAAATTAGGGAAACATCGTCCAACAAATATGTTTTATTTAATTCAACTTTATTACTGAAAAGAAATTGAGAAATTGTGCTGAAAACAAGTAGAATGTCAGGCAGCCCTACAGCTACAAACTGAAACAAAAGAAATAATGAAAATTTCCTGCTGGTAAGTTAATATGTTCAATTTAATTTTGGATGTTTCTGCCAGAGCTTGAACATCTTGGTCTTTTCAATTTTCTCTGCAAATATGTCCATATTTCACTTTACATTTCTCAGGCACCTGCCACTTGGTCTTGAAACACATCCTACTTAATCAATAATTCAAATGCAATCTAGTTTGCGACTGTATTTGTTGTGCATATTTTGTTGTATGATCTACTGACAAGACTGAAGTTTTGACCCCATTGACATCACTGCAAAACATTTATTTATTTTCTTGAGTGTGGCATTTCATTCTTGAAGTGCAAACCATTTATTTTATATGTGTTCAGAATCCATAATACCGCTAACAGACGCTCCATTCAGCAGCTCTCTTTACTTCTGGAACAGGACACTGGTATGTAAGAAACAGCTGACGTATCATTTCCAAAATAAAGACAGTTCAATGTGTGTAAGATTAGCAGAATCTGGGTAATAATTAAATCACATTTTGTTAGAAGCACAACATGGTGGCATGAAAAATTTCATCTTTCCTTTTGACACATCTCCGTTGTGTGACAGGTATTACTCCTTATAATTCAATCTCTTGGAACACTTCCTTGCATATTTCTATATCCAGTGGATTTCTCTGTGTTCTGAAGATAAATAGATTTAAGAAAAGAACAAAACAATCAAGCTTGTGATAAGGGAAAAAGGGGTTGGCCTATTTGCACACTCTGTCAGAAAGTAGGAATCAAACCATCTTGCTAGAAGGATAGTGATCTGAACAAAGAGTTCCTTCTGAATAATACTGGAAATTCCAACCTTAGATTTAAAAGACTGATAATAATGGGGAAAGAGAGATGAAATCAATTGGGTCTTCCTTTATCTTTTTCCACACTGTCAAAATGTTACTTTTGCCAGAAATTTTGTTTTTAAGAAAAAATTTACTTTGGTGCCGCTCCATTGGAATGTCTGCGCCTCAATTTTATCAGCAAAATTCTTCAGTGTTAATTGCCAAAATCCAAACAAGCACCTGAACAGCCTTAAGGCTGCAGATGATTCCAATGGGGCCATCAGAGCTGTTTTCATACATGGTTCTTAAAGTGGCTTGATATATTAGGGCTCATATGCCCATCCGGACTCAGTCATTAGTTCCACAGATTTCTTGCATGTGAAGTGATGTAGTAATTTTTTTTTTTCAGTTTTACTTTTCATTTTTCATGATCAAAGCGAAAATGTGGATGTATCATAGGATTTTGCATGTGACTGCTAGGTGTGAGGAAAATTTACAGGAACAACTTTCAAAATAGCTTTCCTGTTTAAGATAAATGTGGTGAGATTGGATCAAACTGTCCTCTCTTGGGTAGCTTTCATGATACATCCTTTTACTTGTGCCCTAGTTTGCCCAAGCCATCTGTTTTTTTGCAGAAACTGTTTTGCAAAAACCTACTCTAGTGTCACACTGAAAAGAAATTACATTAGGTATCCATGGAGAATCCATAATAAAGCACTTTCATAGCCCTTGATTGTTCAAATGCAGATCAAACAGAGAGGCAGATGTTGTCTGTAGGATTTTTCCACAGATAGGGTAAACCCAAAAGAAGATTCAATTAACTATTGACTGTAAACCTGGCTTACATGCCCAGCTCCACATTTCTTACAAACTAACAGGTGCCCTAGAACTTTGCCCTCTGGAAAATATCAAAGAAATAAAATGCAAACAAGAAAAATGAAGGGAAAATATTACATAAAGTATTTACATATATGCATCCATAGGATCACCATTTAGTCCACAGCTGACCTCCACATGAATGAAGAGGGACCGACGTTGTGCAAATCACAGTTGGGGCTGCGCTGTTACTTCCAGTTTTTCATTCTTTTATTCTCTCATATGGAGTTCTTCTCACGCCACCTCCGTAAAGCCTTACTGCTTTTTTTGTAACTGTCCTGGTTTTACCACACCTGGTCTTGACAAGCACACACGTGCTTGCCATGCTCATATCTGAGGCATGATATTAATTCAACTAGGCTTTTATCCCTTAACCCTCCTTCTCTTCTTCTTAAATAAAAGGGCTTGAAGTAATAAAATTCTGCTGACATTAGGAAAATTAGAAGAATGGAAATTTTCTCAGGCTGTTTTAGAATTAACTCACAAAAGAAGAAAGAAACAAGAACTGAGGTTCAAGTGAAAAACCCAGTCCAGTGCAAAAACAGCATCCCAAAATCTACTTGCAGTCCTGACAGTAAAATGGCTTGGGGTGATTAGCAGCCAAATTACTTTTGTAGCCCCTCCTTCATGTGAGTGTATACTCTGTGTTGCCTTGCAGTTTTTCTCTAGCATCAACAAATCTTCTGGGCACTGGTTTCTGAAACCAGCAGTATGCAGAATGAGGAGCTGCCCATCACCTCTGCCTCCTACAGCACCCAGGGAAGGGAGTTTTAAGGCGGAAGCCCAAAGGGCTCATTTGGGCCTTGTATGACATGGCTGGTGTCTTCATGGCAGGATGGGATGGTTGCCCACCCGAGTGGAAAGTCTCCCTCTGTTTTAGCTTACAGTCCCAAACAATTCACTAGCAAGTGGAAACTGCCATTTTATTAACCTGAGAGGTTTTTGTGTAGGGGCAGAGGAAGGTTAGAGATTTGGAGACTCACACTGGTTAGCCCAAGAATTTTGGAAACCAAGAATTTCCTGTGTCAAGATCTACAAACTTCCTTAAAAATACTCCCATGTATAATACACAGAAAAAGGGAGGGAACAGACACACCTATTTATCTTCATAATTGTTAGGTCTGATGCTTTGACACCACGCAATATTCTTTGGGTTAGTAACAAGAGGATGAGTACAAAGAGCTGAAACTTTATGCTTTGTCCTGAGTCACAGCCACGGGTGAGGATCTCTTGAGTCACCAGGTGCTGTCTCTGGCTGTCAGAGAAGATTGCTTATCATCTTGTTCATTATCTTACCTAACTCTGCTT
>VYZQ01034446.1:54216-71031 GCA_013400655.1 Mystacornis crossleyi | reverse complement strand
CCAAACCAAACCAAACAAACAAACAAACAAACAAAAAAAAAACCCAAAAAAACAACCAAAAAAACCCCCAACAACAACAACAAAAAAACCCCCAAGGTTAAACCAAACTTCTTTGGTTCTCCATCTGCGCAGTAAAGACAAGTAAGGATACAAAAACTGTATCTAAAACTGAAGATAAAACTAAAACTCTTTTTGCAGTGGTGGACTTGAAACGACATGTACTGCCTTCACCTCGCAAGCTCCTCAGGGCACCTGGGAACCATGGTGCTCGCAGGAATGAGTCCTTTAAAGGTTCAAAGAAAGTGGAAAGAATTCTTCTCCACATACATTTCCACCTCCTCCTAGTCATGCAACTCAAAGATTGCTCTGGAACCTGCAACAGGAATGTAACTAACACAAAATATCAAACCAAAATAGTTCTGAGGAGGAAAGGTGGCTTTCAGGCACCATAGTGGACTATCACCTCCTATATATAATATTAGTTTATATAGAATATTACACAGATCATATACAGTGTACGTTTTGGAAAAGGATCGTTTGTTCTGTTGTAGTAAACATTGCTACAGGTGGTGTACCAGCTTCGATTAATACTGGAAATTAGGCTTGATATTCATCAACCTTGTGTCATCAAAATGGTTTCAGTCTGAGCTGTGTTTGTTTGTAGCTTACTGCATAAAAAACCTCAGCAGTCTGATATTAATTATGCCTAAATGATTGATTCGTTAGGGCATTTTTGGTTTTCTTTTTGTTTGGCTTACTTTCATGAACATCATCCCAAAACAAATTACCTATTTCACCTTCCTTTTTCTGGTGTATTTTTTTCCAGATTTTAGACTTTTATAAAATTTTGAAATGAAAAATTTGAACTTTTTTCCAGAGCATGTAGGCACAACATTTTAGGTATTTAATTTTTATTTTCTAATTCATAAAAATATTCATAAATGACAAATTTGAGAGACTAAAGAGATCTGAGAAGTTGAGATTTGATTTGCTTTGTAGTGACCAATCTATTTGCCCCTGAACTGGCCTGGTTCTGTTGTAAACACAGTAGCTGCTTTGCTATTAAAAACAGTAGTACAGCTAACGTAAAGTTAATGTAATCCAAAGAGATTCTTCCTTTCAAGTCACCATCCAAACAGAAAGGCCAGTTTTGAAGGTTATCAGATGAGAGATCACAGAGGACTAAGCCAAGTTACAGATGACTGGGCTTGTACGAGGGCTCCTCCGCACTTACTCTGCTGATTTTGAGAGTCCCTGCCAAGTCAAACACAAAGACTTTTTGACAGCCTGTGAAAAACATTTTGAAGGCAGAGAACTGCCAAATAACACAGTGCCTCCGCCTTCTGCTCCTGCCACTAAAAATGTGACCTGTGCCTTGCTACAGCTCTACAGGTGTTTTAGTTTTCTAACGTGTGGGAGCTTTATTTTATCTGTATTAATATAATGAAAATGGAAGCTGGCCTAGCAATAAAAAAAAGAATGAACTAATATGCAGGGGATGTTCAAAAAGGGAGTGCTTGTGTTGTCAGTCTCACAGAGCTTTGTCATCGTGCTTCCTTCTTCCCCCATGGCTATGGTAAGCAGGACTATTATCCACCTCTTGCAAGCAAAAAATATATGAATTAATATCCCTCAAAGGGAAATTCCCATCAGGGTTTGGAACTGGCAAAATACTATATAGATGCAAATAGTAGGCATTTAGAATATCTACTCACATGAAATTAAGCTCAGCATGAAGCACTTGGTCTGGGCAACCAAAAGCCTCTCTTCCAGCTCTAGGGCAGCCAGTGTATTTCTACAGTCACAGGAGATTAGGAAATACATTGTGCTGTCCTAAGGAGCTGAATCGGCAGAAAACGCTGGGCTGAGACGCTGGTGATGAGACATTCAGTATCAGTTCTTGGGTAGAAAATGCCCCTCGGGCTAGGGCCGGGCTGCTCCAAACCTCCTTGGCAAGGAGACAGGAGGCACAGTCACTTGGTGCTGGGGAGCAGCTCCTCTGCAATCGCTTGAGGGCAGTGAGACAGTTGGCAGAGAAGCCATCACGGCACCGAAATTAAATTTACAGGCTGCTTTCCCATGGCTGTGCTGGGACATAGCAGGGTACTTTATAATTACGCTTTAGAAGCCTCCGCCCTCTTGCCCTAATTTCCAATTAAAGTTGTACCCTTCCCAGCAGAGATTGCAAACATCCTACAAGCAGGGGAAGGAGGGCAGGAAGGACCATTCTGTGTAGATCAGCAGCAGACAGCAACCTGAAGAAATTACTTTATGCCGCAACCAGCAGCTACTCAGCCTCATCACCTAATTAATTTTCTCTTCTAGACTACCTGATGGTGTATCAAAAGCCAAAAGGACAACAAGTAGAATGGAAATGTGGTGGGAACAAAAGGAGAGGGGAAACAGATGAGGCAGAAAAGCAGTGGAAAAACTGCACTGCTTCAGTCTGGATGCTACTCCTATGGTCAGCCAGCTGTGACTGTCTAGAGCGAAAAGCTAGGCTAGATGTGTCAGCAAGAGATATTCTTTTACCAGTTTGTTTTCCTAACCATATCTAGATGTTAGACAGTGTCTTCTCCGTAGGACTCCTCTCTTTACCCCTATCTCATCCTAGGTGACCCAGATACTGCACCTAGAAACCAAAGTTGTTCAGTAATCTTGATCTTTTGAAAGGTAGAACATCAAAACTGTACAACTAATAGTATTCTAAAATACTTTTCACTTAAGTTTTGTGAACAGTCTCCTAGTTTTTATAAACCACTGCAAGTTTTTGTATATATTTTTCAAGTGTTGGCAACTTCTGATTCAGATTGTGTAAGACCTACATTTTCATCTCCAAAAGTTTGTCAATAGAAATTTTGTGGTGGCTTTAAATGACCAGTAAACTGGTCTGAACGCCAAATGGCACAGAGGAAACTTGTGGTTAGACTTGTGATGGAGGCTGGCAGCACCCGCTTTAACGAGGAAGAAAGGTGTACGTAGCTGCTAAGAACACTCTGTTTTACCACATCTGAATAGGTCTTCCTCCCCTCAAGGGTTATGTTACTCGGTTAGTAGGTTGCAGCTGTGAAGGAAACACCTCTTACCCAACACACAGATCTTCCTCTGACATTCTCTCCTCCTCCTCCTCCTCCTCGTTTGCGTCTTCATTTGCGTCCTCATCTGCTCACAACTCTGCAGCGTCCATTCTTTCCACGTGGGTTTAAATTAAGGAAAGACCATAATCTCATGAGTGCCATTCAAAACAACAACTTTGCCCACTGTAATAATAATAATAATTTAATATCTCCTATAGGATGTTAAGAGGATGTTTCTCTCTTCCCCTGTGTAATAAAGAGTTTCCTTTTAACTTTAATAGTCCTTGTTCCATCATCTGTGACTAGCAGAATATGTTATTATCAAAAATATAATTTACATAATTAGAGATTTATGAGCTTATATTGAACCCTTTACTAGCCTGCTTCTGTTTCTAGACATTCCAATTTTCTTGTTTGTTTTTGCAGCTGACAAGTGCCTGTGTGGCCACTAAAACTGAAAATGAAAAAGAAAAATTGTATAGAAACCTTTCGCACTGGAAAATGCAGATCTGGACAAAAATAAGACTCTAACACTTCATTTGCAGACTTAGGCACTTAATTATAATATTTCCTTTTTTTGTGTGTAGAAAAACAAAAGCAATGCTTAATGAGATGAAATTTTTATTCTTGTCAAAATAAAAGGATTTATGGAAATCACTTTAGTAAATCCTCAGTTTATGTTTCTAAATAACTTTTCCTATAGATTTTTTAGATTTATCTCACAACAGATGGAAATATAAAAACATTAAAACATAAACTGTAGAAAAAAAATTTCTTCAATGACCACTGTCAATAAATGGAATTTTTAGGGATCAGCTTTATGGAAGTTTTGATTCTGGTGAATAACCATGACTTATCTTTCATTAAGAAACTTCTTAAAAAGGAAAGTGAGTAAATGTGGAAAAGATAAATGTTCTTGCAGTTAGATGTAATGAAATGAAAAGGTAGAGGAAATGTCCATCCTGGAGGGACCGTGAATGTCCTGTGCATTTGAAGAGTGAGGACCAAACCTGAAGCTCTCTCAGTGGGGCTGCATCCTCCTTGGGTAGGTCAGACACTGCCTTGTAGCGAAGCTGTGCTCAGCACCACCTGCACTGCTTGCACCTGGCACATCGGACTCCTTAGGTCTATATGAGGAAAAGCCTTGGGACAAGGCTGTGGGGGACGCACAGCTGCATCCAGAGACAAAGCTGAATCCGGATTCGCCTCTTTCTTCGGAGCAGGAGGTGTTGCAACATGACCAGTTTGTGACCGACGCGGCTGCTGTTGCTGAAGATAATACATTGTGAAGTACTGGCTTCTTCTTCAGTCCAGGGAGGCATCCACGACGTCTCCTTTGCTCCCTGTGTAGTACAAGATGGATTACAAGCACAGGGAAGACTATTAATTGTATAATTAGCAAATTATATATGTTGAAATGTTACTAATTTAGTAAGAGCTTTTATAGTAGCACAAACAAGGAGCCACTTCTCACATAAAAGACAAAGCTTTTGCTCACAGCTCTTCAGGAGTTATTAAAGTTTTTTCAAGCAACCCTGGACTAAAAAGTGGACTGAGTAATTATCAGCTGCTCTAATTGGAAATCTTGCAGTCATCAGTCAAGGAAGATATGGGAGCAAAGGACAAATGCACATGCTCAAGGCAAGAGTCATTCCAGTTCAATGAGTTAACATTAGCCCACATTTTTATCTGCTCTTGTCTGATTACAATTGCAGTCCTCTGAGAGCAGAAACTCAGGACAACTTGTCCTTCCAAAAAATGACTTTTCCTAGGTATCCTAGTAAAGAAAACCCTGAAACCACACAGAAATGATAAAAAGGATAAGGAGTTACTTTTATTTTTTTTTTACTTTTTTCCCCCCAGAAAATGCAGAGTGACTGTGACTGGTCAGGTCAGTACGTGAACTACAGAAGAAATGAGAGATCCTGAGGAGGAGGCCATACTGAGAGTTTTTCTTAAGAAAAATGTGACAGTGAGGGAGCAGCTCAAGAAGAGTTTGAAACGGCAGCTAATCCTGATATGAAATGCCAAAATTCCAAGTACCGCAAGGGTTTGCTCTTAATGTTATTTTTCAATTACATCTTGTTACTGTGGCAGCCAGTGATTCATGTGGGTGTACTGTGGGGAAAGATTTTAGTTAGCTGCATGTGCAAACTGGGCTTTCAGTGTAATAGTTTTCTTCAGGAACGTCATCATCTTTCAGCTGTTTGCTGTGGTGAGGGTTTAGGAGGAAAAGGAACCTACAGGGGGTTGACCTTAGCTGTTATTTTATTGAGTCGAAACCTCAATTTTGCCTTCCCATGGATATGAGGGATGAACAGAAAAGCATGTCCAATAACCTAGCGAGTGCAGGAACAGAGTGCTGGAATCCTCCACTGCCACTTACCTCCCCCAAACCTGTGTTTCTATGTAAAATAGGGATAACCACCTTTTGCAGAGTTGTTAAAAGGATGCATATTTGAAAGGTACAGTGAAACTGTGGATATGTTTGAATTTAACTGATTTAATTGATTTCTAAAGCTGGCAAACAATTTGAGCCTGTTGTTCCTTGGGATGCCAATGCAGCCACTCCTCAAACGCAACACTCAAGGCAACAAAACCAACACCCTGATCTGAAAAGAAAGGAAGAAGCTGCTTTCTTTCCTCTTAGTCCTCTCTGTCCTCACATCCCATTTTGCTTATGTCAGACACCAATTGAAGCAGGTGAAGCAATACTGTCTTTTATGCCCTTTCCCATGCTTTAGAGAGAGCAATTGTGACAGCTCAAAATAACTTCATTACAAGCATACTCAAAATAGCAAGAATATTTCAACTTTTCTGGCAGATTCTGAGCAGCATGCAAACTGTTTGGGAGTTGTATATGTTCTAGCAGAAACCAGCATCACCTCTCTTTGCAGACCTGGTTAAAAGTTCAAGCTCTTTATGCTAGTGAGGTTGAAGCCAACCCCTCTGATCAGCAGCAGTGGTGCAGTGCTCCAAGGACACCAGAGTAACAATCTTAATGGCATTAACACTGCTACTGTTGTCATTCCCCTCCTAGTTTATGGCACAGCAGTGATTATCCCGGCTGTCTTGGAAGCTGTGGTGTGGCAGATGTTGGTTTGTTCTGGTAACTGAGCAACACGTTACTGCTGCATGGGGGGATGATGAATCATGAGGGTGTTGTTCAGGCTTAGCAGGGTTTGGCTTGGGAAAGCACTAAACAAGGAAGCCTAACAAATCTTGTACAAATTCAAGGAAACACTAGTGTTGTCATTGTCCAGGTCAGGGACCGGCCTGTGCAATAAAGTGCAGTCTACTCACAGGAAAAATCCCATGGCTTGGCAGCCAGAGGTGTCAGGTAGCCAGGTAGTGACCAGAAAACAAATTATATTGTGTGTGTGTGGAGATGAACATAGAGACACTAACAGGATCCAGCCAACAGCTTTTGGCAGAACAGTGTCTTTAATGGATTTTAGGGCTTCTGCAAGAATTAAAAGCTTTGAAATTTAGCACCAATTTGAGAAACATATGCAGACTTAAAGAATGGATTGTTAAAATAATTTTTTCTTTTAACTTTAAACAGATTTATGAGAGTTTAATATTCCACAGTAAGCATTATGCAAATATTCCTATTCTCTGCTAATAAAACAGGAAATAATGAATGGTGGGCCTGTCTCAGTTACACAGCATGGTAAGTCTGGCAGATAAGCAAGAAAACAAACCCATGAAATGCCATTTTTGAGTGATTATGTATGTAAATCTATAATTTCACTAATGGGAAGCTGTGCAAATAGCAATATATTTGGTTTGGGTTATATGAGAGCTGTGGCAAAACTTTCACCTCGGAGTCTCCAGATGAGAACATAAAAGTAGCTGACTGAACACTTGTCCTTTACACCAGGTATCGTGGGGCTATATCTCAAACCACTAATTTTATTGTTCCTTTTTAAACATAAATCAACCTTGACTGAGTTTGAACATAGACATTTAGAAAGCTCTGTTCTAAATTGAGCTTGCTTGGAACATAAGGATTTCTGTTCATATCAGAAGCTGTCTGATTCACAAGTGTTCTCACTTGTTGATACCAGAAAAATACTTTGCATCATAAAAATGAGATGAGACTAGAGCTCTTACTTTCCCAGAACCTAGCAGTGGCTGTGACAGTCTTTCAAACCTGCAGAGATAGATCTCCTTCCAATTAAACTTCTTCTTACTCCCTTCTCTTGTTGTTGTTACCTCCTGCCATAGATTATACCTCACCAATCTGCCAGCAGAGTGATTTGTCTTAGTGCTCCCTACCTTGTTTCGAACACAGTCAGTTGAAATATTTCAAACTTTTTCCCACCAAGTCTTTAATCTTCTCTGATTTACATGAATTAGCTTTGTTGATTAACAGTGACATGAGTTAGAAAATGTTTTTGCAATTGTGATGTTAACAGAAGAGATGTGAAAGAAAAAAGTAGCTGAGAATCACTTTTTCTGCTGTCACTGGACACAGAAGGGTACCCCTGTCATTGCAATATGAAGAGCATCTCTGAAAGCTTCTCTAGCTGGGCCCTACCATGTTTTCATCGAGGTCTTTGGCAAGCCCTTCTTTAGGAGTATGTGAATGTGATTATATTTTTCAAACTACACCTTATTCTTTATCTGATTCCTTCAAAATCCCAAGACCTCCTTTAGGAACACTTCCATAAAGTGACAATATAAAGCCATTCTCTGTAGGCCACACATGCAGCTCATTCTCCATTAACTCTTTCTCTGGTTTCAAAGGACAAATCCATTGCACCCTGGGGAAAAATAAAGACACAAGAGCACAGAAATGGTCAAGATATTTCCAAGTGGACATGTAAGTTATCTACAGGAGCTCAGGGTCTTCTGGCTTTATCAGTATTCATAACAGATGACCCAAACCAACAAAGCAAAACCAAGACCTTTTGTCTGTATTAATATTCTAAGTTATATGTTGAGTACAACAGATCTGTATTTGGTTTTGGGACTATCATTCTAAGAAAAATTCTCCTTTGATGCAGAGAGCCAAAATTAAAATTGTTTTCTACGAGTCTAAAACCACAAATGGAGTTAATTGATTTGCACTGTCAGGAGGAAGGACTTGACTGAGCTGAAGCAACCTTTCTACTTTTTTCCTTTCTTAAATCAGGAGTTGGAACACAGTACTAAAGCCATGTTGGGAAAGATTGCATCACTGCTTCTTATGCTGTACCTGCTGGTAAACAAAGCCAGGATTGTGTCTTCCACCACCACTGTCAGCTGGGTGCATTTCATGTGAAATAAGTGTGAGGAAACATGAAAATAAGGAAAGTTAGGAAAAGGCCTTTGACATGGATCTGAGACAAAAATTTAGACAGGTGCAGTGCAGCCTCCTTTGACAGTCAATAATTTTCTAATCATCAGAGTCTGAGGAAAATCATCTCCCCTGAGGGGGTGAGCCCTTCTTGAGCAACTTTGGCATCAATAGCTGAGAGAAGTTAACCAGTCTATATGTCTGTCTCATTTTCTCTTAATTCATGTATCAATGTTAGTGATCTCAGATTTCAAAGCTGTAAGGGACTCACTACTACAGTCTTGCCTCTAAACAACAAAGTGTTATTTTTTAATGAGAAAAATGTCAATACTGCCAAACTCAGCCCTTACAGTGAGATCACTTTTTCAACTTTTTAAATGGTTACTCTTTTGAAGGATTAATAGGACAAAATAAACCAAAACAAAACCAAGCAAACCCTCTTTGTTTGTTCAAATCCCTGGATCATCTTAAGGTAGGAAGAAAATGCTGCTCAGACTTCACAGCTTTTTCCATCCTGCTGAGTTGGGATCAGCTTGAGACTGAGCTCTCATAGAGATCTGTGCCTTACAATCCAGTGCTTTCCTGACACCTCTTGACCCAGAGAATCGTGCATAGGCCCAAGATTTCCCCTCCTGGAACAAGCTGGGGATGACACTCTGAGGATCAGGAGCTGCCAGGAAGCAGGGACGAGTCTCCATTTGTTCTGTAGGGAAGGCAGTCGTTTGCCTCCAGCAGACCTCGGGCACAGAAGGCCTGTAAAACAAAGCAAGAACTGAAAATATTTGGTTTCAGTGCCTTCACTGGGAAAATTTTAACAAGTCACAGACTCGTCCTCTTTGTTATGTAAAGTCATAAGCCATAAGACCAGGGTAACCTTTTTCTCTAAGACATGAAAAGGCTGAGCTCAATGGGGTGTAAAGCAAAGAACTGAAGCCTTCTTGCTTGTATCTCTAGGCTTGTGTCCCTGCGAGCCGGTGACATTGCTGGATTCCAGCATAGCCATCACTACAGTGCTCCCCACCAGCTGAGGAAGCCTACTTCAACCAGGCTGCCAGGAAGCACAGCAGTGCTAACTCCTGTGGGATAGCATGTAAATGGTTCTGCATTTGTGGCCCCTGCAGCTTCTCGCAGGCCTCTTCCTGATGCTTTAGGTTTTAACTTATATTTTTTCAAATCCTGTACTGCTTAGTGTATAACTCTGAAGTTTCTTGTAGCCTGTTAGCTGTTCTCTTATGCCAGATAGACATAACAAATCTTCTCAAGTCTGCTCTCCAAGGACACCCAGACTGTCCTAGGCCCAAAATGTGTAAACTAAAATCTTTAGAAGGGGAGTGAGCTTGGAGAAATGACATCATTAACTGAAGCTTTAATTGGAGAATTAACCTTGGTATGCAAATGAACCAAACCTATAAAAGTGGGAAGAACTTGTGACACATTGTCCGTCTTGGGGTCCATCTCGGATGTAGCCTTTGGCTCCCCAGGGTGTGCCTTTGAAGGCCTTTCAAATAAATACCTACCTTTATTCCCTTGCTCCTGTCTAGTCTCTGTTTCTAGGTAGACACTCAAGGCATCATTCCCAGTGAAAGTGAATTGCAAAATCCCCTCTGACTACATTTTATGGATGGCAGCTCAATGGTTCATTAAAATCTCCTTCTCCAGAGATGATGTGATTCTGCCTTCTGCAGCCAGAGCTCCATAACATAACTGAAATTAATCCTGCAGCCACAGTCACGGCATAGGAGCTCTTTGGTTCTTTGCTTTACACCCCATTGAGCTCAACCCATCTTATGGATGGAATTTCCCATTTATTTCACCAAAAAAATCCCCTCGAACGCGCTCAGTCCCCCCTGCCATGGATATTACAGTTAGAAGGGGGCAGTGCACACATGAAAAAGAATTAACTGCAGCATTCAGAAAGACTACCAATACTTACTGGCACTGCTACCACCTGATAGCGGTACAAGCAACCTGCAGGTGCAAACTTGTTATTAAACAGGCCTACAAGCCAACCTTCTGCCGCTATAACAGAGACGACCAACAGACCTGTTCCACTTTGTGTAGATTTTTATTTTATGGCACAAAACAGTCAAAAGATAGGGTTTAGAAGCACTTTTCACTAGGAAGACCGTCACAGGTTCAGCTCCAGCTTACCATGCTCTGGAGTTCTTTGAAGTTTATCCTAAACAAATCCAAGTAAACAACAATTAGCTGTGCGTGGGTGTGAGTCTTAATCAGAAGGCACAAAGGATTCATATTTATTAATCCTCTTGTACCAGGCAAGTTTATTTTCCTGGTAGAAATGCTTCAGGACTTTTAATGGCTCTCCTAAAAATATCTCACAAGAATCTTAAGGATCTCACCCTTTTGAAACTGCTCTGGAAGAGGCACTCTGCTTTGTAGATTGAGTACAACAGCCAGAATAGTAGCTACTAAAGTTCCCTTTGAGGTATCAGTCATCTGCTTTGGGAATTCTGTTGTTTTGTTTTGCTTCTTTTTATATCTTGATTTGCTTGTTCAAACCATGAGAGTAGCTTGAGCCTTTCCATATCTGTGGCAAGCAGGGAGGACATCTCCCTTCTAACGGCATTTTGCAAGTAAAAAGTTAGGTATTGTGCAGGAAAAATAGTAATTTGTTATGTAAAGCTATAACAACTTTAAAATTGATTGGTGAGTCATCCCATGTAAAACTTGAGGATCACAACTAAGCTTTTGCTAAGGTGGCTGGTTGATTTCTGAATTTATATTTTTCTCAGTTTTTTGACTTGGAAAGCAACCTTAGCTTTCTCTGTTATTAGTGACTATGTTGACCTGTTTTTATTTCATTTCTAGAGAGTTAGTTTTTGTAGTAAGGAGACTGTAATCCCTGCCAGGTATTATCTGGCAAACTATAAGCATCTGCTCTCAGCTCGTTTCCTCAATGGCCAGGGCCAGTTAGACCTTGTGTCTATAAAGGTGTGCGGGTTTTTGGAAAGAAGGGCTGTAGACATTAGCGCAGATGGTTTGATGGTCTCAGAGAGCCTTTTAATACCCTCAGCCCCAGCATTTAAAAATTTAGTTGGAAATCTGGAAAAATTCCTTGAAGGTTCCAGTAGCCAGTCATTATTGAACCGTCTTAATGCCCCTTTTGGCATTAAACTGAAGCAATGTTGGATCAAGAATCTGAAGTAAGGGCACGGCATTTCACACGGATAAGGCTGAAATTCACAGACATTTGTATGTCTCTTGTTCATTTGTTTATTCTGGAGCTGATCATAATTTATGAGTTGACATAACAGAAAAAAAGATTTTTTTGAAAATAAGAGAGAAAAGGTGGATTTCTAAACAGAGATTTGTAAATGTTTTCCATTCTTATTAATTTTTAAGACAATTGGGCTCCCAGTTCCCTTCAGATCCTTTGAGAAACCTGCCTCCATTGCTACAGTTTTAGATCATTCCTATATAAAATTTGGGCCATCTGCATCTTCACTGTCTTGTAAGCTTTAAATATTCCATTCACCTGCTCCAATAGAAAGCTTTAGCCTTTTTCCATAGACATATGCCTGAAACAGCTTACACTGAGTTTTTAATAAGAAACGTAGAAGACTCAATGGTATGATGAGTTTGAAGTTTAGTAGTAAATTTGGTAAACAGTTCAGATTTCATTCTTCTGTAAGATGGAACGAATTCCTTGTATGTAAACAACATCACTTCTTCCCTCAGATAGGAAGGGATGAAGAAAATGTTGCAGTGACAGCACTGGCTTCTCTCCCTCCTGTGGTAGCAGATGATTTTTGTTCTGTGCCCAGGCTGCCCGTGCCATGACCTGAGGGCTTTTTGAACATGAACATGGTGATCAAGAAAGTTGAAATCTCCCAGAGGCCTAGAACCTGCAAACAGAGCTGTTGTGAGTAATACGTCTAAACTTGGTCTCATGTTGTCCACACTCAAGCACACAGCAAAATCTCAGTTGATTTGAGCCAGAAGCAGATGACATACACAGAGCTGTGATATTACCAGTCAACTGTTTAGACAGACAAATGTACAGAAATCTTCATATCCATATATTCTCTGACACATTTTCCAGTGTAGGATCCTGCTCAAAAGTGCTAGACACTCAGACCGAAGCCAATGCTAGTTTCTCTATTCTGGTTTCAAGTTGTTGACAGTGAATCATTTAATGGCCTGACCAAGTCCTGTCATCATGTGCCACTTGGTGGGCATGTGTCCACATTGTTTACAAGATTCACACATTTGCAACAGGTGAGAGCATTGTTTCCCTCTTTCATGTCACATTAAAATGACACTGTTTGCACATTTAGAGCTATTAAGCCCTAAATCAGGAGTGCTGTCTGCACTATTTTTCAGTGGAAGAAACATGGTTTATGTAGTCCAGTGCCACTGAGGTGAAATAACAGAAGTAAAAATCATAGAATCATAGAGTGGGTTTGACACATCTGTTGGAGCAGGTCCAGAGGAGGGCCATGAAGGTGATCAGAACGCTGGAGAACCTCTTCTTGGAGGAAAGGCTGAGAGAACTGGGTTGTTCAGCCTGGAGAAGACTCCAAGGACACCTCACTGGGGCTTTCCAGCAGTTAAAGGAAGCTTGTAAAAAAGAGAGAGAGCAACTCTCTCTCTTGTAGTGCTAGGACAAGGTGTGGGGTGGTTTTAAACCCTGCATCTCTCTGCCAGATGGCACTTATGCTTCCTCCTGAGGTGGGGACACTGAGGAAGAACAAAGGTAAGTAAAACAGCAAAACAAGAGACGGAAGGGATCTGCCCTGGTCTCAGAGATCAGCATGCCTCGCATGTCTTAGGGAAGACCTAAGATTCTGTCTTTTCTCTAAGTGCTGGTTTTACATTTAAGAACTGGTACCTAGACATGATTATGTGAATATGTCCGTGTTCATGGACAGAGGTTGCTATAATCCAGTTTCCTGGTTTTCCTCCTTCTCTGCCACATGAGCATCTTCATCACTGTGCTGCAGAATTGTGCTACCTCTGTAGACCAGTGGGATGTGAAGTCATGAGACTCAGTGTGAGAGAAAGTGCTATGGTCATGCATTTTGTGGGAGACAGCTGAACCTCCGGCTCCCTGGGCCTTGTGACAACTCTACCTGCTGGAGCCTGTCAAAAAACAAGGCACTTACGGTATTTAGAAAACCTCAGGAATAGAGAGCAGCTGAACAGGAGTTTGGTGATCTGACCATGTGTGCTTCATTCTGACAATGCACCATTTATTATCCATGTCTTTTCAATATCTCCATCTTTCTGCCAAATATTGAAGAGAGAGAGGAGAATATTTATGAGGAAACTGCAGGCATAAGCATGCTGAAAGGCTGCAAAATGACAGACATCAGAATAAAATCACTTAACATGTCACGCTCCCTGAGTTAGGGATAAAGTAGTTACCTAAGTGATTCCTTTCCAACCAATGCAAGAACAACATTAATCATGTCTAACTACACAATTTCAGCCTGTGTAGACACATTCTGGCTCCTGTCCAGTTACTGAGAATCTTAACCATGTCATAACCCCATTTTGATTATCTGTTGCTTGGGGAATCAGCTTCAGGTCTCCTGAAGGCACAAAAGAAGCATGAGAAACACTGTCAGGCACTGCCTTTATTCTAAAAGCACTTTAAGAACCATGATGGAGATCTCCATCTCTATTGGACACATCCTTTCTCCTGGAGCAGATGTCTTCTTCAGCTACTGCCTCTGCCCCGGAGCTCTGTGCTAGTCCTAGGTCAAGGAGATGGTACCATTTCTGTCAAGTCCGCAACAAAAGCCACTGACTTGGGAAGAAGAGTCACTGCTTGCACGCTTGCAGGAGGGGCAGTGAGCTGCTAGAGACCCATGTTTACAGCTGATTAACAAACTGTGTGGTAAGGCAGCATGGCATGAAGGAGTTAATCATAATCGAGGCAGAGATTAATATCTAATTGAAGCAACTCCAGGCAGTTTAATTTGCTTCTACTGGCTTAGTGACAGAGTGACTCCACCAACTGGAGCCGTGTGAAGCCCGCTCCACCCAAACTGGGGTGGTTTCAGACAGAAAGCACCTGTCAGTCTGCCCATCCTGCCTTGCCGTATGCACAGAAAGCAGAAATCATGTACAGCTCTCCAACTCCTAAGCTCCTCTGCACTTAGGCAATTACCCACGATTATATCCTTGGTGGAAGCTGATGTCTCCTCAAATTGGTTAGGCATGCTCACAGGCTGAAGAAAAGATAAAGTGGCTCAATGATTTGAGATTAGGTTCTGCCTCCCTTTGTTGGAGCCGTATTCACAGCACACTGCCTCACCCCTGTGCACGAGGGAGAACAAGATCAAAGGGATTCACACAAAGAGTTGCAACTCCACACTGAAATACTGTTTCCTCATCTCACTTTTCTGCCAGTCACACTCCACTGCCCTAACTCTGGAGTTAGGCCAGACTCAGGGAAGAAACAAGGTGGCCTGGATTTGGCACTGGGGATTAACTTTGTACCTGCACATCTCTCTGGGAAAGATTTGCAGAAGTGTGTCCACTGTAGCAGCTCTCTTTCAAAGAGAATCCAGTATCACCAATTTATACAGGAATTTATTTCTCATCTCTCCACACTGACCAGGTTACAATAAAGAAGCTGATTTACAGCATACCACAGCAGTGGGAGAAGTGGGAAAGTACCTATATGTTGCATTAGAAGCAACAACAGCAGCTGAACCTGCAGGGGAACTTCCAGTAGAGTGGATGAGGTAACCCAGATTGGAATTTGACAAAAACCCCGGATTATTTCCTAGAAATACATGATGGTGACCCTAAGGGCTTACTCTGCATGAAAAGCCATGATCTTCCTGATATGGTTAAATAAGTCATTCACCAAATTAATTTGAATCCTTTTCCCATGCAAGGCCTTGTCTGCTTTAGGTCAGTGTCCTTGACAGATTTAATTCTGATTATTATGTTTGTTAGAGAAATAATTAGTTAATTATTATTAACTAATAATAAGCTCAGACTCCTTGACATCAGTTCTCATACAAAAGTGCAGAGAATACTTATGAGCAAATTGCAGGCATAAATATACTGAAGGGTTGGGAACTTATGTGATACTGTCAAGCCCACAGTGACTCCAAGCCATCACAGTGAGGCACTTAAATGGTGAGCTGCTCTTTGAATATGCCACAGACTGCAGCAAGTGCCACTTTTGGCTTTTGTGGAAATAGCTACTGAATTCTGAGTGATACCATGGGGAGATTTGCCATGCAAAATGTTATGCTTTTTTTTGGATGTGAGATCATAGGATCTCACAGGTTTGGGTCGGAAGGGACCTTAAAGATCATCCAGTTCCAACCACCCCACCACAGGCAGTGACACTTTCCACTAGACCAGGTTGCTCAAAGCCCCATCCAATGTGGCCTTGAACACTTCCAGAGATGGAGCATCCACAGCTTCTCTGGGCAACCTGTGCCAGTGCCTCACCACCCTCAAAGTAAAGAATTTCTTCATTATATCTAACCTAAACCTATTTTCTGTTTGAAGCCATCCCCTTTGTCCTGTCACTACATGCCCTTGTAAAAAGACCCTCTCCAGCTCTTTTGTAGGTCCCCTTTAGGTGTTGGAAGGATGTTGTACGGTCTCCCTAGAGCTTTCTCTTTCTTCTCTTGGCTGAACAACCCCACCTCTCTTACCCTGTTTTCACAGAAGAGAGGCTCCATCCCTCTGATCTTCTTTGCGGCCCTTCTCTGAACTCACTCCATGGCCTTCTTATACTGGGGGCTCCAGAGCTGGATGCAGCACTCCAGGTGGGGAGCGGAGCAGAGGGGAGGAATCCCCTCTCTTGCCCTGCTGGCCATGCTGCTCTTGACACAGTCCAGGACACGTTTGGCTTTCTGGGCTGCAAACGCACTTTGCCAGGTCATATCAAGCTTTTCATCCACCAACAACCGCATGTCCTCCTCGGAGCTGCCCTCAATCCATTTTTCACCCAGCCTGTACTTGCGCTTAGAATTGCCCTGAGCCACATGCAGGACCTTGCGTTTGGCCTTGTTGAATGTCATGAGGTTCACATGTCAGTACTGTAAGGTCCCTCTGGAATTACTGTTGTTTCACGCCTGCTTCTTTTTAGGTGACAAAGGCATGTTTCCTTCAGCCAGTGCCACGACAGTCAGCAATCCTCTACCGCCAAACATAAGAAGGCTGCCATGCAGGAAGAAGGGCTGGGCTGGGAAGGGCCTGTGAGAAAATGCTTCAGTGGCCATGGGAAAGGAGCAGAGGAGAAGGAGAGGAAGCGGGAGAGGAGAAGGGAGAGGAGGGGAAAGGAGATGAGGGAGAGTGCCTGCCCATCTCTGCCAGGGGACGGCGCAGCGTTTTCCTACAGGCGCTCAGCGCGGAGCGAAGCGTCTTCCCGGCCTGCTGCTGCCGGCTCGCTGGGCTTCACCCGCCCCTTCCCGCCGGGCCTGCCCCGGCCCGCGCCTCCGCCGCGGCGCTGCTGCC
>VYZQ01034446.1:9996-54193 GCA_013400655.1 Mystacornis crossleyi | reverse complement strand
CCCCTGCCGCTGTCCGGCGGCGCTGCAGCCGCGGGGGAGCCGGCACCGGCACCGGCACCGGCACCGACACCGACACCGGCACCGGCACCGGCACCGACACCGACACCGCCACCGGCACCGACACCGACGGGGAAGGGAGGGGCAAGGCACGGCCAGGCCGGGCAGGGAGGGACAGCGCAGGGCTGGGCCGGGCGGGGCAGGGCACGGCAGGGCCGGGTCTCGCCAGCCGGGCCGGTCTCAGCGGAACAAAGGCTGGCAGGTGCCTTTCCGCGTTGGGCAATCGGCTGTTGAAGAACTGGTCCCAGGCTGGGCCTTTCCCGCGGCCGTGGGGGAGCGGGCAGAGCTTTTCGCTTCCCTGCGAAGCGTTCAGCGGCACGAGGGGCCGGGCCGGGAGGCTCCCGTGGCTGGGGCAGGAGCCGCTCCCACGCCCGCGGGGCGGTGCGCGCGGTGGAGCCGCGCTCCTTCGTGGCATCCCCTGGGCTCCCGAGCGGCCGGCGGCAATCCCGGCCTCACCGCCCGCATCTGCCTAAAAGAAGGGATTAGCAGCAGCCAGGCAACAGCTTGGAAACTGCCTTGTCCGGTTGATTGCCACATACTATTCATACGAAACCTGGGACTCCCAGAAGCACCTTGGACTTAAAGCTACGCCTTCCCCGCATGGGGACAGACACGTGGATTGGTGACCTCTCTCCAGGATGAGGAAGATGCCATAGTCTGGCTGCATGTGAAGAGCCCACTGCAGCTGAACTTTGTCCTCAGAGAAGCTGTGGGCTGTGACCCCTCTCGCTGCTTTGGGGTGTAGTTTTTCAGGTGCTGAGCACACACACAGAGACCTGTGGGGTCAGCACCCAGCCAGCCCTATAATACTCGAAAGCTCAGTGACACTAAATAGCACAAAAATAAAAGAACTGTCAGCAGGAAGGCCCTGGACCCTTCTCACTGGAAATCTTGATGTGAAAGTCATGCTGTATCAGTATTATGTTCTTAGTAGCATTGTAGGATGTTCTCAGCTCAGTATGATTTGTAACTGTTTATTCACTGGTTTATTTTTTCTCGGGCATCCAGTGTACCTAAAGGTTGCATAAGCAGGTTATGCACAACTTTATGAGCACACAGTGATAACCTAGTGACTAGAGGATTTGCATAGTGCATAGAAGATTTCTGGGGGTAGAAGGTTTCTGGGGGTAATGTCCTACTGGACTGTATTTTGGCATGCAGACGTGTGTCATGTCACTGTTAGTCTGGCAGCCCTCAGTGATCAGGGGACATAGCAGCCTCATTGGACCTTGAAACAGGCTGATGATCTTGTTGAGCCATTTTGACTCTGCTTTATTTCTTAGGGGTTTATACTGTTTCACATTGCCACTTGTCACTTGAATTATCTTGTTAGAAGTTTATCTTGCCTGAACATCTTTACTCCTGCTTTTGCTTTTACTTCTCTCATGTGGTACAACTTTAGCTTTAGGATCCCCTACAGTTCCTCATGGTGTCCTCAGTAAAGCTGCACCAAAGCCATGCAACCTTGCCTTGCAAACCTGGGCCGAGGCTGGCAGGCACACGAATCCCAGGGCTGTGAGGTTATGCGTGGCAGAAACATGCCTGACCTGTGAGTGTGTGAGCTTGGAAGGGGAGCTCAGGAGGACCAGCCCATTGCAGGAATGACATTCACACTCACTTGCAACCAAAGAAAAGGCTAACAGTGAAACAAATGGCTGATATGATGCAGGAGGTTAAACCAGGGAACTGGAATGCTTCCTCAGAGCCTAGATTTCTATGTTCTTCTCACAAACCATATAATCCATATATAAAAATCCATATATATATATAAATCCAGATATTCTCCTATGGAGAACATGTGCCTGAAAGGGCTTGTCTTCATGATGTGTCTATAATTGCTAAAAAAGTATGTCTCATTAGTATGCATTTTGTATTAAAATCCTGATTATTTTCTGTAGACAGCTTGCCACACAAGGTAGAGCAAACTGCACTGGCATGAGAATACGAACATAGCTGCTGAAGGTTATTCTGTTTGATTTTATTTTTGACTGCAGTGCATGTCCCTGGATAAAGCAAACAGCATTGAGAGATGGGGTGGGGAGTCCTGCCTCCTTTCACACATTGCTCTGAGGTGCTACAGCTTTATGGGGCCCCTAAATAGCTCATCCAGCACATAGGCAGTGGAGCACTGGGAGACCTACGGCTGGGCATAAGTGACCGCAACTGCTTTTCCTTTTGGCTGGCTAAAATATACCCATTCCTCCTGCTGCCATCCTCTGCATGGGCATGATTTGGTTATTGTCAGACACTTCTGCAGTTTCTTCTGCAGCTCCTTTTTATCATTTAATGATTTGACTATTAGCTAAACAGTAAGTGTTCCTACATGGCCTGTTTAGGATGTGTGAAGCAGTTTATATGAAATAAAGCTATTAAATACTTGTGTTCTTTTTTATTTCCGTTTTCATGCATTTCTTTAAGACTCTTGAGTCAACATTTCTCTGAACCAAAGTGGAAATGCTAAAATAGCCTAGGATTTTTAGAAAATAAATAACAAAATATTTTATTTAGGAAATGAACCCGTTTGTGTAAAAGAAAAGGATCAGAAGTACACCAGGATGCTACGTGTTTGTGTAAGGGATTTTTATAGACATATATTCACATAAATACTGAATTAATGCAAGGAGCAATAGAACTGTTGCCGTTTGAGTCAGGCATTTGGTATTGGTGGGCGTTCTGTGCCTTGACTTTACCATGGCTTTTTTTTAGAAAGTCTGCCAATAGCCACAAGTTGAGATGGCCAAGTGGCCAAGAGGGCCGAGACTTCCAGGGTAACTCTATGTGAGGTACGAGGAAGAAAATTTTCTGGCTTGTGCCCAGTCATTTTCTTGGTCTTCAGTTAGCGCTGTTCTCTTTTGAAAACTAAACCAGAAGTAGCCACTAGATGGCTGTATTCAGTAACAAAAGGCCACACACGCCTTCTTATTCTGCTATAACCCATATTAAAGATTCTGTACCATTTTTGTAAAAACAATTAGTCTTTTCGTGGCAAAATTAATGTGGACAGGCCAAAGAGGCAGGACAACCCATCCTGACAAAGTTCTCCACAGAACCAGCTTGAGCAAGACAGCATGGACAGCGTGGAGCTTGAGCATGGAGGTCCTGAGCTGTCCCTTAATGCAAGACCCAGCCTAATTCTAAAGGGGCCAAGGATGACATTTCCTGCCAGGACTATGGGGAGACACCCCTGACTCAGTTTGAGATGCTTCTGGAAATCCCAGATGTGGAGCACTGGTCAGTCAGTGGCTGTGCCAGCCATACTTCTGGATGGCAGTGGAAGGGTAAGGCAAAAGCAGGACATCTCTGCCCCTTCCCACAAAGAAGTCCCTGGATGCCAAAAGAAGGCTGTAGTGTGTTAATTTTGGCCAGACAAATCAGACTGCTTAAGGGAAAATCAATGTAATTTATTGCCAACTAAAATGGTGAAAACAAAAAGAAGAACATTAAAACAACACCCTTCCTCTCCCCTTCTCCAAGTTTAACTTAACTCCCTCAATCCAGACTCTTCTACCCGCTCCAAATGGTGCAGAGTGGCAGGGGTGGATATGATCAGTACAGAGTGGTTCCTCTCTGCTAATCCTTCCTCCTCATGCTTCATCTGCTCCAGTGATTTGCCCATGAACTGCAGTTGCTGTCAGGAAAAACCTGCTCTAATGTGGGCTCTCTACAAGCTGCAGTCCTTCAGAAATATTCATGTGCTCTGGTGTGCATCCTCCACGGGCTGCTGGCCAGCTGTATGAGCTCCCATGTGGAGCACCTCTTCCCACTTTCTCTGACCCTCATGTTCCCACTGCTGCTTGTCCCTCATTTTTTGCTTCCTCCTTAGTCTCTACTCCCTCTAGAAACCATGGAAAAGAAATACCTAGTGTATCTACTTGGTCTTGAACCTTCTGTCAATGATCAGCTGTGAAGGACCTGCCCTTGGGTGCTCTGGAAAGGGCTCGCGGCATTCCTACTGCCATGAGAGCAGCCTTGGCACATCTGGACTTTCTTCTGTGCCTCTGAGAGGGAGTGCAGAAGTGGTACTCTGCCCTATTTGAAAATGTTGATCCATTCCATAAGGGAAATATTACACTCAGAGTAAGAAACATTGCATGTTAAACATTGGCTAGTTTTTATTACAATTTAGAAATAAAATTCTTACATTAAAAATCTTTAAGAAAGCAAATTAAAAATCACTAAGAGAGGCTGAAGAATTTCTTTCACAAAAGATTTTGAAATTTTTGAAACCCTAATATTGAACTTGTCACCAAAGAACTCTAGATAAGTGATAAAAATTCAGCAGAAGAAATCTAGGCCTGCAGTTACTCTAGCTTGGATTCACACGGAAATTTCACTTTAACAAAAATCTGTAGTTTCAGTGTTATTTTTTTAAATGAGAATTTTAAGCAGATCATCTGATTATGTCATGAGTTTCTCATTTCCTGTGAGATAGTTTTTCGGCAGAACTGACATGATGTTGTGAATATTGCTTTGATAGCATTGCTTCTTTTTAATTCTGAAGTCAGGTTCTTTTCAACCACTTTGGATGTGGATAACTTTTCTAATGCATTTTATTCCTGACTACCTGCTTTTTAGAACTGTAATGATACCCAGGCTGATTGCACAAGCAGAATCTGGAAACCTGGCCTCACAGACAGACAAGAGGAAAATCCATCACTGACTTCAGTATGGCAAGGTTTTTCCATCCATGATTCCTTGACCTACCTCATTCTTGGTCAGGGAATTAAATTACTTATTTTAAAGAATTTTTTTTTCCTTGTAAAACAGCTGTTTTATTTCTACATAGATTAGAAAAAGAAGAGTAATTTTTTTAATAGAAAGTCTTTAACAGTTTCTTGTACATTTAAAATGTGAAAATTGTGGATTCATCTTAAGAAAGGAGCCAAAGTTCAAGCCAGTTCTGTCTGAGCCGAAGCAATGCTGCATCCCAGTTTCCCAAGCACTATGATGAGTGCCCAGTGACAGGAAATTTTTGCTTCTATATCTGTGTCTGATAAAATCTTTTAAATAGATTCCTTTTTCTTGACATAAAATAGTGAAATGTAAGCAGTCAGTACAGCACTAGGTTAATCACTGGGGTTTTCTGTAAGAATACTGTGGCACCACAAACCTTCTCTGCCCACCAAGGCTGAGCTCCTGGGTGGGAACTCTGCTGTGCACTGCCAAGGTTAAGAAGAAATGGTGATGGAGAATGGTAGGCAATAGCTACCAAAATAACTGACCCACAGAGGGATTAGTGTATCTTGTTGACCATGACAATTGTCTTCAAAATCTTGTCACAGATTCCCAGCTGAAGACAGTAGTGTTTTTTCTACACCTTTTCTCTGCTCCAGCAGTGAGATTGGAATTTACATTACTAGCTACAATATTCAAAATAAAACTACTGAGGTCAGCTGAAAGTGTCGACAATGAGATTTTTCTGAGGCTGAAGTAGTTGAATCAAAGTTTTACCTTCATCTTAGTCTTTTGGTAAAAGGAAGGCTCTTTCTCCAGGGTATATCATGTAAACTGATAACTACAAATTTATTTACAAAACTTAATTAAAATTGCGCAAAACCCTTTCAAACATTTTTAATAATGTCATGACAATATAAATCAGTATAAATTTCAAAGTATGCAAATAAAATGTTCACAAGCATACTCTAGAGACTTTTCTTATGCTAAGTGGTGATTTATTTATTAACTTTTTGTCCATTTCTGTCAATTGCCAGTAAGTGTCCCAAGTTCTGTCTGTTGTTTCTAATAACAGGAGCAAGACTCATGCAAATCTGGAGAAAACATACAGATGCAGCCTTCTAAAATGGGGAAATGATGGATTTCTTAACAGGCTGTCAAGCTAATCTGGTACCTCTGTTTAGTCAGTCCTTGATGAAACTGCCCATTGTGACGCCAAATAGAAAGTGAGTTGTGATTATGAGCCTCCCTTTAGAATTTGTCAGCTGTGAGCCTGGCTCTGGTCATCTCCTTCTCTTCCAGAAATATTGTACCTTCAAGAGATGAGGGTGATTTCTGTTTGCTGCACCAGCACTAGAAGATAGGATGGGGTGTGCGTGTATAATATACATTTATATAGAATATCTCAATCACCTGATCTAGTGTATGAAAATGTTATGCAGAGCGGTGTTACTAGGAATACTATTTAAAAAACACCAACAACTGAAGCATTGACATGTTCAATGACTTGCCTAGGTTATGCAGGAAAATTGTGGGAGACTTAAGAACTGCCACACATTCTCCCAAACTCACAAAATCATCTTATTCACAGACAGGCCTATAGAAAGGATTCATCTAAATGCTATGGTCATTGGAAACTGAACTCTAATGCTTATTTCCCCTCTCCATAAAATGAATACTTTGTTCACCTTTTCCTTCCTCTCTCTGTGGCTGAAAGCACTGCACGTTAAATGTGCTGCAGCAGCTGTACCGTGCTTCTTGCAGGTACATACTGCTTGTTCTGCATTCCTCTGGAAGCTGTCATCAATGCCCATCAACAAATGTTTATATGAAGTTATTATTATTTCGTTAAAAATATGACACATAACCTCAAGGATGAACACTGATAAAAAAGCGAGCTGTCAGACACTGATTCAGAAGTCCCAGGACTGCTCATCTGGAACTAAGGGTGCCACGAGGTCAAGTACTTCCCCTTATTCAACCACACACAATACCCCTGGCTGCTCTGTAATTGTAGTTTTAAGTATTTTCTATCTTTGGTATCAGATTGTTCCACCAACAATCAAGGTTTGAAGTGAAGAGGAAGCTTTGTTGGGAAGCTTGAGGTGTTAACCCAGGCACTGGCTTGCTTCTTGCAGCTAGATTTTAAGCATGGCTTTAAGTGTGAGACTTCAAGCTGCAGGTAAAGCCAAGTCAGTTCTGTATGGTTTTCTGTAAGTGGATGAAGGTGACACTTTCCTCAGGAAAAGGATGTCAAGTTGTAAAACTGCAGGTAGAGAGGCAGAGTGTAGCTGCGGGGTTTTCTAGGACCTTCTTTATGGAAGAACTGAAGTGTTTTGACAATCAACATCTTGCCTGGCTAGTGATGCCCCTTGGGACAGTAACAGTAACAAAGTGGCTCTTTGGGTCACTTCCAGTCTCAACACTGAAATTTGCATGAAATTTAAGAAAAAATTCCTCTCCGGTCTTCTCCTTTTGCTGTTTTAATCAATAAATGAGGATGCTTAGGTAAATGTGCCTTCCTCTGCTGTGCTGCTAACCCAGCCCTCAGAGTGATGGGTTTGAACCTGAGGACTTCCAAGTGACTCTGCTCACTGGGAAAGCTGTCACTGACTGTCTGCCTCCTTCAAGCTGACCACAGTGCAGTCCATAAATTAGGTGCTAAGGGGAGTATGGGTTGTTTACCTGATTCATATAAAGTGCACCATCGCTCTTTTTTTTTGCTTTTAAAAAGAAACATGGGTAAAATTTCTCAGGAAGCTCTGAAGATCAAGCTGTAGCCTGCATCTCTGTGTCTTGCTCATTGCTGTGGTATGCCAATATTTTATTGAACTCCATAGGGCATGATGGCTTCTGAAGCCTGTGGTATTTTCCTCTGCTTTCAACAGACACTTGGTAGACATGGAGAACATTATTGAAGAGGGAGGAAACACTTACAAAATAGTAGCTGTATTACTTCTCGGGAGCAACCCCCCCCCCAAAAAAAACCAAAAAAAACCCCCACAAAACAAACAAACAAACACAAAAAGATAAAGCATAGTTAAATGTCAGGAAGTGGTTCTTAAGGGAGTAATTCTCCCAAGGTCTTGTGCCATTTTTAGCCTTGACCACGTAAGCAGAGCCCAGCAGATCTCGAGAGACACGTGTGGGCTGCTGGCTCCACGGGGCCTGTGCAAGCACACTGCACAGTCCGTGAAGAGGAAGAGAGGGCACCTGCATGCCTCTGGGATGCCTCAGAAAAGGTAGATATAGAAAAAGTCTCTAGAGGATTACAGACGACTGGATTGTTTCTCTTGCAAGTCTAGAGAATTACTTCTTTCTGCCCAGTAGGTAGCATTGTTCCCTGTTTTTATTATAATTAGAAATAAAACCTCATCTTGTGCAAAAGCAGCTGCAGTGCTGGTTGTTCTGGCTAGCAAGGGGCAAGGTGAAGTTGTACACTCACATCACGTTCTCTGAAACACAGACAGTGCAGTGGGACAGTGCAAGAGCCAGCCCTGCCTTACCCAGCTGTGATGGAGCCCCTTCTGTCTGTCCCACGTAGGGTGAGGGGATGGATGCAGCTCATTTGGGGCCAGCCGTTCCTGGGGCCTTCACAAGGCTCTTCCCAGAAGATGAGCATGCCTTTGGCCCTTTCCACTGAAAAGAACTGCAGGGGAAAAGTGCAAATGCCTCAGCACAAAGCAAAAGATTTGTTGTGCTCCCAAGTGCACGGTAAAAAAAAAGATACTACTGGGTAGGCTGCTAATCACTTGGTGGAAACATTTCTTAGTTATGCAACAGGCAGTATTAAATAACCTCCTAGAACAAAGGCAAAGGCTTCTTCCCTTTTGATGCCACACCTTCTTAAAGAGGGAGAGAAGCACTGAGATGTAGCAGAGACAGGCAGTCACTGTGAAGTGCTGTGGGCTTCCCAGAGCGGCCGTGGAGCGCGGGGTGGGCCAGCAAGGACTGTATGCTGGAGAGCCGGGTGCTCGGGACAGAGCTGGCTGGTGGCTGGTCACAGAGCGAAGCGCTCATTTGCAGAGGGGAAGATGAAATGCAGCAAGCAGGCAGGCCAGCTGCTGGCCAAGCAGGCAGGAGGAGGCTGTGACAAACAAGTGGGAGGGAAAAAAAAAAAAAAAAAAAAGGCTAAAAGAGGAACTGGGAAGGAGAATCTGCCCACTAGGAAACTTATTTTAGCTGCCAGCGTGACAACTCTCACTGCACGACAACAGCTGTGCCGACCACTGGCACTGCCCTGATGCCTGAACTGGCTCAGCGTTCTGAGCACACCCAGCCTCTGCCACTGGAAAACACCAACACGGAGACATGGAGATGCCACAGCAGACGGGAGACCATGCACACAGCAAGGCTCTGGAGGTCCACCAGCCCCTGGCAGACACTGGGAACTGAAGGCATTTTTGAGGACATCAGATGAGTGTGCAGGATGTGCTGCTCCAGTCAAAGGCCTGCTTCCTGTCTGACATCTTCTGGCCACAATCACTTTTGAAATGTACGAAAGTACCTGTGACATTTTAAAAAAGTACGACAATATTTTCACGTTGCTTGGAGAGATGTGGCTGGAGATAAGAGTGTGTCTAAAACAACTCATCATGAACTGAAATAAAGAATAATTGAGACTTCTGAGTGTTTCCACCTAAGGGTGTGTCTAAAACAACTCATCATGAACTGAAATAAAGAATAATTGAGACTTCTGAGTGTTTTCACCTAAGGTACGTAGAAGTGTGAAAAGTACCTAGATAAAGTGTCTGAGGAACTAGAACTACTTTCACATGGGAAAGGAAGAGGTTGCATGAACCATTGTATACTTCCAACTTAGATTTTCAGTACAGAGTTTTGAGGAGGAGAGATACCATCTAAATTTTGCAGAATTTGTTTTTAAAACGTCCATCTGTGGAAATCCTAGACTTTGGACTAGGAAAAGTGGAAAAATAGGAAAAGTGACAGAAATCAGAAGAAACCACTTAGTCTAACAAAATAGCTGCATGATCTACTAAACCCTGTCTTGTGATGACAAACCACAAGAAATCTGTGCAGATAAGCCAGCACCAGTGGCTAGTTTCCCCTGTGTCTTACTGAGAAGAGGTGGGGAAGAATACGCGTAATTAATACCCAGGGGAAAAGCAGGGAACATCCGGTGAAGTAATCCCTCATTACTTAAGTGGGTATTGATCAAATGAAATAAAATACGCTTTTGTAGCAATATTCCCTGGAGAGGGTCCAAGCAGAAGTAGCAGTGGAGCTGCGATGTGGCCTGGTGGAACAGCATCCTGCCCACTACTTCACGCCTGGAGGGACAGAGTATGTAGGATAGGGGGAGATCCTCTGCTGAGATGAGCCCATGCTGATGGGCATGAAGGTAGACTCACAGTCTGGGTGAGTATTTAAGGGCAAATTTTTTAATTAAGTTTTTCACATGGTCTTTGATTAAGCTACAAGTAGGAGGGCTAAAGTGAATATTTGAAGGCTGGAAAAAAATCACCTGCAAGAAAAGTTTCTGGGTGTGGTGTGACTTATCTTTTCCTGTTTCTTACTGTTATTCAGTGAGAAGATAGCTTTGTAGTTGCAGTTATTATCTTTAGGTGATAAACTTAATTCTGGTGACAAGATAAATAATGTTGTAAGCAAGACCTAATTTTCCTGTTACCAGTTTCTTTGGTTAAGTAACTTATGTTAGTTATGGAGGAAAGCAAGGTACAATCCAAATATACCTCGTTCTCTTATTCAGCCTTTCAGTAATATTGTATTGTGCCAAGTAAGGACTTAATGTTAAGGTTTTGACATTATGTGTAATGATACTGCAAAAAACTTAAGGTTGTTTTGATAGAGATAACTTTACAATGATAAGCTACAGTCTTAAAAAAACCTCAAAAAAACAACAAAGCAACAAAACTGTCTGCTTTCTCTTTCTTCACCCTGAACAGAATTTTTAAGGAAAAATACTTCTGCAAAATGTTGCCCCTTAAGTTTGTAATTACAGTTCCCTCGAAATTTCAAAGCCTGGAATTATTTAGGGCACAGATACCCTGGTTCATTCGCTGTGAGCAAGGCTAAGAGCAGCTCTGCACATTTATCTGCTTCAAGTGACTGGTGCAGTGTAAATGTGTCCCTCCACACTCACGCCTCTAGGTCTCCAGAGAATCTTTCTGAAAAAAGATGAATGGATGAACCAGAATTTAATGGCAAAAAAGGTTGTATCCTTGTGGGTGACTGGGGTAATGTCAGTGGTTAGAAACTCAGATCTAGCTCATGCTTCACTGCCCATTTTGGATTGGCATGAATGGCTGGGTTGGGTAGGAGAAACATTGCTGAGGTGTTCCTTCCTCCCATGCTGGAAAACACACTTGTTTGGGGACTTTCTGAGACATATGCTTTCAAAATTCACAGAAAATGTGACAAAACCTGAAAAAAAAAATACAAACCAAAAACCCACAGCAGATTCAGCCAAGACTGTGTTTAAAGAAGCAGCAGACAAAGAGATTTCAAGAGGTTTTGCCATATACCCTAAAGACCTTGGGCTGTATTTTGCGTAGTATGGGGGAATTGATGGAGGCTACATTGAGCTTGGGGTGAAAATAGGATTCAGTGAGCTGACTTCCCGGTTTTCCATACTGCTTTGAGCCATTTGGGGAGTGCTCTCGCCCTTGCAGTCAGGAATCACCCAGGATATTGCTGGACAAGGATGGATGCCCTGACCTGCCTGAGTACTCTGCCAGGAAATGCCTCACCTTACAAACATGGGGACTTCAGGGTACAGAGGCAGTGCTGGTGTTTGCTGGCATACAAAATGCATGGAGATGAGGAAAAAAATGCAAGACCTGCCAAAGGTGAGGTGGCCAGGTGACAGCTGCACAGAGGTGTGCTGATCTCTCCCAGCACCACCACACTGCCCAAGCACCTGGACACTGGTGTGAACCCCTGGATGGTTCACGCAGATTCTGCCCAGCCTTCTGCCCTGAGAGTCAGCAGGTGCTGTTCTTGTAACTAACTCTTTTTATGCAGGCAGTGTGGTAATCTCCTGTGGTCACAAGTGGGTAACCCCTCTTTGCACACCACCTTGTAAAAGCGTCATTCAGACTCTCCCCAGACAGAGCCTCCAGAGGGAAAAATTCCACTTCAGACCTATCAGGCATGAAGCTGTTGAAGAAAAATATTCCTGAGGCGTCCTCAGTCCTCCAAGCTGCAACCTAAAGTCCTTGGAGCTGAGGGCAACAGGGAAATCCAAAAGGATGTTTCTCTTGCGTTAAAGCCTTAACAGACTTCCCTTGGATTATGTCCAAAGCCAGCTCCAACACCAGCCCACCACTGAGTGGGGCCAGGATGTGTTTCTTTCCCAGAGGAAGAAATACCCCCTGTAGAACAAGGGTTTTTCATTTCTCCTCTGGGAATGGGCTATTCTATGCTCTGTCCAGGTGAGCTGCTACAGATCTCACCTGCTCTGTGGCAGCACCACGCCTGGGATCCCGCCAGGAAGGACTGCTGATGGAACTCATGACGTTTGAACACAGCTCTCATCTGGGCTGAGCTTGCAAAGCGGCTTGGTGCTGGAAAAGGGGAACCTAGCAACCTGCCTCAGGATTCAGCAAGCGTACACAAGTGGAGGTGTGGTCATGCTGACTTCTAGTCACCATGGAGCACCCCATAGCATAGAAGCTAATGTTAGTTGGTCTACTGTAAATTTGTCATTTCTCATTTCCTTTAATTAGAAAAATAAAAATACCTAATTTCTTCATAAGCTTTTTTTCCTCCTGCCTATATGCTAATCCAAGAGCTATTTAATTCTCACTTACGTGGCACTTTTTTCTTCTGATAGCAAATATACCTTAAGTTCTTTTACTTGTGTTCCTATTAAATCTTAGTACAAATATACAAATTACTTTTTCTTTTTTAAATTAATGCTGTCTTGAAAATTTTCAGTGATCTGATGAAGGAAACCAACATCACACCATTTTCTCATATTTATTGTGTTTGCGCTTCGTTTAGCCCTTGTACAACACAGCAATTGTGTAGAATTAAAAATGAAGAGAATCATATTTTCCAGACTGAGGGACCAAAAGTTCCTTCTCTCGCCTGTGCTGGAGCAGCTCAGTAGCCAGAGCACAGCAGCGGAGTTGCGTGGATGGTGTAGACATGTAGGAGTAGGGAACTTTTCGCATTGCCACATAATGCCAAAACTTGGCGGCTGAACCCTAACCCAGCACCCCGTGTGTCATCCACTTGTTCTTCCGACATCTGACTTGTTTACAGCATGAACATGTCTCTCCCACATACGGGGATTGAAACTCCCTGAAGTCTAACTTCAGATGCCAGGAGAGAGGGTGGTTTACACCTTTTCCACAGAGGTAGGTAAAAAATTTTACCTAGTATGAAACTTTTTCAAGGGTTTGACTTTGCTTGTTTTTCTTGTGGATTAGATAAGTACACTGGGGCTACTAAAGGTTAATGACACTGGAGAGCCTTTATATTGTAGGTATCTCCCTAGGTAAATTTTTTTCTGAAGTCAAAATTTCTTGCAGCTCAGAACTGAAGGTCAATGGACTCTGTAAAATGATTAGACCTTCTCAAAGGAATTCCGCTTTATCAGAATATGAACATTAGTACAAGGATGACTTTAGGAATATTTTGCATATCTTCCCACATGTGAATTGCGCCCACATTGAGGGAAATCTAAAAGCAAAAGAAGATTTTTTATAATCCAAATAATCTCAGTCATTATCCTTTGGAGATAATAAAATTCTAAGCAAACGTCTTGGTTCTGTATCTAACATCTACCTTAAATAATAATGTAATGGAAATTATTGTTCATATGTGGTACAAATAAATAACATCACTTCTTCTTGAATGCAGCTTACACTCACCAGTCCTACAACAGTTGCTTGAAGAAGGAAAACAGCCAGTGTCATTCTATGTTAATTGTTAGAATACAAATTTTCTTTAATAAACTTGATTCAGTGCTTTGCTGATGTCAATTTCTAGCCTGATTGATAAAAGCAAATATATAGACTTTTGTGAGGTATTTGTTTTGGTATTGTAGAATATTTGGACAGAAAAATCTGACAACTCTTGCTGGCAAAAAACTCCATGCCCATTAAACTGAGAACTGATGCCCTGGCATAATTACAAATATGTTGGCAATAAGAAATCTTTACCACATGACTTCTCTAGTTATTTTCTGCAGAGATCAGTGCCAGATTTGATCTCATTCAACTTTTTCATCTCTGTCCAGGAAGAAAATACTAAGTCATAACTTAATATTTTTTGGTACCAACCAAAGATGCCAAGAAACTGGGAGAACTAAATATGGAGGAGGAAGAGGAGTCAGACAGTGTAAAACAGATAATTAGCAACTAGTCCCGCTGAAACACATGCACTTTAATACAGGGAAATACGAAGTGGGGTATTACATCCTGAGAGCAACAAACTGAACTGCGGGCACAGTGAGCAAATAGCACAACATGAGCTCACAGTTTTACAGGGATAAAACTGTTTAGGGATGTCTTGGCAAGCTGACAGAAAAGGTGTTTCTTACCCCCATATTTCTCATTGCTGAGACTTTTTTTTCCCCCCATGCTAAGAATTTAGTAATTCTAAAACTTTTTACTGGTTCTTCTCAGATCACTGAAATCACAATTTTATCCTTCTTATTAAGAATATTTTTCCACTACAAAGAGGGTGTTTATCTCTTGATTATGTCAGTAAGTCAATATAGAAATAGATAAAAGCCTGCTAAATGGTGTTCTCACTTCACTTACTTGTTCATACCACAGTGGTTTATTCTCATCTCCCTTGATAACCTTGAAAACCTCAGAGTAAACAAGTGGGTCATTTATTTGCCCCAATTTATAACATTAATCACTGTTTAAGCCGGATACAAACTTCCTGGTACATCTCAACTGTATTATGATTCAAAGAAGCTAAACACTGATCTGCAACCAGCTGCAAGTGGTGTACAGAAAATTGCAACTCAGCACTTTTCCTTGTTGTTTGAAAAAATTTCAGATTTTTTTTTGTCAGAAAAGAAACTGATAATGGAGCCAGTTAGATCTTTGATGCAATTCCATTGACTACAAAGGAAACCCTATTTTCTTGAATGCATTATTAATGCACATGGAGGATATATTGGTTTTGGCAATTGCCTTGCCATTAACACTTATTCCAAACAGCCCTGTTCTGATATATCTCCATTTGGTCTGATTTTCTACACTGAGAACATGTTGGCCCTGAACTGGGAATTTTTTGAGAATTCAGATACATTTCTAGAGCACTGTTAAAATAACCAAGGAAATGGTAAGGAAGCAATGGTAATGAATGGTAATTCATTAGTATTTAGATGTTGTTCAGTGCAGAGACTTGCATGTGGTTGCACCTGCTCCCTTTGGGCAAGTTTAATTTTGATTCCTCTATAGCCCGTGGAGTACCTGAAAGAAAACAAGGCAAAATTACTTCAGAAAAATGGAAGTGTCTCAAAAAGTGAGACTCAGTTGATCCCAGAGTTATGTGTTAGTGTGCAGTGAGTACATTCTCAATGCAGATAGAAAAAAAAATTATTATTTACATATCAGATCTTTCACCTCAGAATGTCAATCAATGTTGTAATCATCAATTAATTTAATCTCATAACTGTTGAGGAGAGCTAAGTGAGTGCTATTTCTCCAATTTTATTCAGAACTAATATATAAATGGAAGAAGTGTGAGGTTCATTACCCAGAAATGCAAGGCATTTAAATGCCTAACACCCACTGATTTCAGTAAGCACTCGCGGCCATAAGTTTTGAGTGACTCTGTCATTTGCCCAGCATCAAACTGATTAGTCAGGAAGCTGTGCAGAAACAAGCAACCTGCGTATTGCCCTGGTTTTCTAACTTTCTCCAAGAGGAAACATCTCGTTAGAAATGGGTTGTGAGATTCAGCTCATCAAATGTGTCACCCTCACAGTGTAAACATCTGCACCTGGACTAATCATCTGGACACTCCCTGTAGCCCAGGAAGGGTTAGACAGCAGAGATGAATTCCACCCTGTGTGTCTGCACCGCAAAAGCGGAATACCAAAACACAACCTTCCCCAGCTGTGGTCATCCACTTACCCTTGATATCCAGAGATTCACTGGAAAAAATTACAAAACAAATCCAGGGGATTTCCACACAGTCCTTGATGTTATCTTTAATGTTCTAATTCAGTTTCAGAATAAAGCACTCATTTGTACTTTTTCTTGTGTCTACTTGCCTCTGCTTCAACCAGCTCAAAACAAAGAGATTTTAAACATTTACTGGTTCCACATGCCTATAAACTTACCATTTTCTCATTTTTATGACGTCTCTGATGTCCTGATGTCCTGTGATTATTTTCCATTTATTATAGGCTTTTCTGGATTAACTTTATCTGCTGATGATATTTTCATCATTGCAGTATTAAAATAGAGATTTAGTCAATCTTTTATGCATTAGCAAGTATTTTTTTAATAGTTTATGGCTTTTTGACTGGGGAAAAATAAATCACAAACAATGTGATCTAGCTACACATTCTCTGGAACTGAAAATATTTAGTTACACCCTGAATTATAACAGAAAAAGCATATTGATAAAAGATTAAGCACAAACACAGCTCCGGCAGCTATAATACAGATTTTATTATTACCGGCTGAGGCTTCATTGTCAACAAGAAGAGATACAACCTACCCATAACTGCTCTGTTTGCTGCTGGACTTTGTTGAGAGTTTAATTTGAAGTTATTTACAAATAGGAAGTGTTGTTAACTCAAAAGAATAAATGCTGTGAAATTTGGAAGGTCAGCCCTTTTCAGAGCATAGCTGGACTTCTGAATTTCTACAGATAAATCCATCTGCAAGATAAAGAAGGCAAGCACAAAGAAGAGCCTTAGGGGCAAGAAATTTTCAGGAAGTTGCATTTGTGACCCTCACCTTCTCCAAAGCCTCGGGGAGTAGAAGAAGGTGGTGGCCTGGGAGCTGGCTCAACAGTGGGAGCAAACCAAGGTGCACCTAGACCAGTGGGAAAACAGTGAAGAAGAAGCCTCATTGTGCTGTGAAATAAAATTACAAGTACCTTGGGAAGCTGGCTAAAGCTGGAAATGCTGTGTCATCTATTTAGCATACGCAGATGTGGAAAATACAACGAAGCTCTGCACATTAAAGGTCATATAGTTCCTGATCCCAGCTGATGGCAGGTTTCTCTTCTGGGAGGGGAGAGCGAGCTTGGGTTAGAGGACAGACGTGTAGCAGTGAGATAACACTGTGGATGGAAGTTAGCTTACAGTGTGCAGGCACATGAACAAACCAAATCCTCAGAAAAAATCTTACTGCTCAGAGGAGGACTCAGTGTACCACGGAGCTCAGAGTGGAAAGCTGGTGCAGCCCCTGCGCAGAGGAGGTGAGCAAAGATAAAGGTCTGATGCAACACCAAACTGTCCAAACTGAAAGTTGGTTAATTAAATCATAAAAGCCCGGTGACAAGAAATTCTGCCTTAATAGGTCCTCTTTGCTGCATGCACAAAAGAAAAAGCGAGAGGAAGAAATTCTGGTGATGAATATGTTAAATTTGACATTCATTTAGACTTAAGTCTGGCTGGGCCTGATGGGGCTGAGCTACATGTTTAGTGTGAGTAATGCATTTTGAACTTTAATGGTGTACATTTCTGATATTTCTGATATGACTCAGATGCTCAGGAGGGCCAGCAAACACTGGAGGCTTTCCTGCCTCCGAGCACCTGACCTGGCAGCAGCCTTCAAAGAGAAGAGCTCTGCCAGGGGTTATCATTTATTGTTCTATCACAACTGCCCAAACTTCCCTTTTTTAAAAAAAGTCTCTGGAAATGATGACTTTTCTTTTAGGCAAATGTAGGCTGGTCTAGACATACACATGATTGTGAAAAAGCCATGAAATATCATCCTTTTCTTTTAGGCTGCCTCTCAATAGTACATAAATGAAAAATAATATGATTTCTTCCCACCAGTAAAAATGAGCTTAGTCCTCACTGCAGATAATAAGTTACAGGATAAATAAGCTATAAACTATCATGCTGAAATACCAGTTTGAAAACTTCTGTTGCTGTGCATTAAGGACCACAGCAAAGACTAAAACACCTAGTTCCCATTAAACTATAGCAAGCCACCAAGACATGCATCTGTTTAAATGCAATGAGTTTAACAACATGGTCTGCTCAGATAGGCATGCCTCTGTGGCATGAGGATACCAACAGCAGAAATTTACGGTTCATCTTTTCCCTCCAGAATGTATAAAAGGAAGTAAGTGACTATATTTTAAATGTTATCTGACCAAATTCCCATCATCTTTATTCTAAAGAATATCTCACTGCTCAGGGACTGTCTGAACATTGGTCAGGGGTGAGCAATTTTATTGTGCATCATTTATTTTTCTTAAGTTTTATTCCTCTCTCTCTCCTTTTAATTACTGTTAGTATTATTATTATTATATTGTTGTTGTCAGTAGTAGTAGTAGCAGCAGCAGTAGTATATTTTACTTTGTTTCAGTTATTGAACTGTTCTTAACCCATGAGTTTCACTTTTTTTCTGATTCTCCTCCCCATCTTGAAGGTGGGAATAAATGGGAGTGCATCTTTTCACTCCAGATCATACAAAAGGAAGTAAGAGACTATTTTTATATGATAGCTGGCCAAATCCCCAACAGAATATCTGGAGTAAAGTTGCAGAAGAAAATCAAATTATTACAGCTTTACACAAATATAAACGTTACTGGAGTTTGCAGCAAGACGTTTATCCAGCGTCACTGCAGTTTACACTCTTCTGTCACCCGTGTCAAGCAACAGGAAATTAAATGAGTCCCACAGAAAATAATGTTAGCACGTGGGATTTCTGGCCAGACAATCTCATGCTATGCCATATTTCATGCTGTGACCAAATTCTGCCCCAATGTGCTCAGCAGCATATCTGACAGAGGTCAGTCGGAAAAGCATTGTTTTCAAAGCACAAAGCATCACACAGGGTTGTACTCCTCTTAGAAGATCCCCAGCTCACTGGCTTTGCTTTCCATTGTAAATGAGAAGGGGATTTTGACTCCTTCTTGTGACATGACACCCAGTTGTGGCTCTTTTAAAAAACAGTACTGGCTAGGAACTGGACTAACTCATGGTGGGCATCTCTGTGAGCTCATATGGATCCCCTGACATCGAGCCACAAACAGAGAACAAAACCTAAGATCCCCCTTGCCCGGTAACTCACCAGGAGAAATCTCAATTCCTGCCCAACACCACATATGTCTACTAGAGCTTAACCACCGTCCCACTCNAAAAAAAAAAAAAGGATAAAAAATTGTGTGGAAAAACCCAGCCAAATCAATAAGAAAAAGAATCATAGTTGTCAGAGATTGGGGTGGGAGGGAGGAGAGTTTGCATTCGTAACATTCGCTTTAGTGAGGCTGGAGGACAGGGCAGTCTGGATAGCATGCTGTAGACTGTCTTTCAATATTAGACAGAGGGAATTTTTTTGAATATTAAGATTAGTACAAAAAGAAATCATCATAAAACTCCCAAGAAAAATTACCTGCTCTTATTTTAGATTTCTCTGTGACTGACAGTACAATTGGGTTTTTTTTGGTATGATATAGGTGTATATACACAGAGGCTTTTTTTCGATTGACATTCATCTTGACAAATGGAGATGTAGTCATGTGGGGCTGACCAGGTTTTCTACAGCAGCTGTTTGGTGGAAAAGGGCTGCAAGAGCCCTTGGCGAGGGTGCTGAGCAGCCTGGGAGGCAGTGGGTAGACAGCCATGGCTCTGACCAGACATCAGCAGCAGGCAGCTGCTGGAACCTGGGCAGACTCATTGAGCTGGCTTGACCACAGCTTGAGAAGTGATAACATTTGTGTAGGTGCAGGACTGGGCTGTGAGGCACATGTGAGTGTGTCCTACTGCACTGAACATCTAGATGAATAACCCACCTGAGGGCTCTCAGGCAGTCTTCTCCAAAATAAACCATGGATGGTCAAGGAAAGGGAAGTTAATGAAATAGCAGCTCAATTAAGCCACTTGTTTTCTTACTATGCAGTTAAGATAACGCGTCTGAACCAGGCAAAGGTTGATGCTATGAGTATTCATCACTGATGTGGGAGAAAGCATCAGCACAGGAATAACTGAACAAGTTTAACTTAGGATGGGAGAAGTGTAGACGAAGGATGTTTGGACTTCAGGTGGCTCTCCAAAATGCTGTTTATTGTATTCAAGATGTTACAGCAGCCACAGGTCGTGGGTAACAGAGCCACCACCTAGAGCTGCTCAGCTACAGCTTGTAGGCATACCTGAAGCCAATTTCTGTTTAAATTACAAAGCATTATATACTTTTCTTTGCTGAGTATCTTAATACATGACAACCAATCAGCATCATACACAATACCTTACATTTGCCTATAGCCTATCATAACTACTTTTCATTACCATATTAGGGTCATTATTATCCAATCACAAAAAGGAAGTATGTTACAGTTTAAGCTCAAAGTTGTTTTTCAGTTTTCCTGAAATGGAAAATTCTTAGACCTTTATTCTGCTTGCTACATCAACATATCTTGTTTGTCTGTGGTATATTTCTTCTTGGTAAAAACATGTTTCTTATTTTCTTATGCTCTTCTTGAGACTTATTTACTTGGTAAAAAACATGTTTTCTCTTTGCTCTAGCCATAAAATCTCCTTCTAACTTATCTTCAGCCTTTGCCTTCTCAACTATTCAGTGACCGCTGGCTCAGCAAAACATCTTTTACTCTATATCAAAACTTGCTTTCATTTCTATTTCATTCTCAGTTTCTACATTCAGAGATCTTTCTGCCAGACCGACATATCTGTGAAACTTTCTTGTCAAACTTTCATCCCCTCCAACAATTTAGTCCATTGAATCTGCTCCCATCAGTGACAGGTTTGCTTCTCTGCATGTCAGGTGTAGGACCTGAGAAATGGAGGACTCCGATGTACTTTTAACTTCAGATTTTAAGGAGCCTTTGCAGTTCAATGTGATCTGAAATAACCATTCTGTGTTGTTTTTCTGTTTCAGTGATGTATGTATTACACTATAGTCTCCTACTTCAGATAGGCAGGATGAAATTACGCAGCCAGTGCTCCCCTGTGGCTCTCACCTGAAGAAATGTGCACAATGAACTCACATGCACAAAATTATGCTCAGAATGATTTTTTTTGAGATTGATACCAAAACACTAGGGAAGTCTCCATTAATCCTCTCAAATACTGCTTCAGGCGCAGAAGTCCTTCATGCCCTCTGTCAGTAAAATCTCCAGGTACTGAGGATATCTGTGGTGAGTCTGTGCCCCAGTTCCCACACTGCAGAGGCCTTACTGCTGCCAGAGTCTCAGCAATACTCTCAAACAAAGCATCAGCCTGGACACATGAACTGCCAGGTCTTGGTTCTACCAGATATCCCTGCCTACTCATTGCCTCCTAAACACAGATAGAGATGAGCAGGTAAGTTTGTAATTTTCATTCAGTAGGTTGACTGCCCTCTTGACATAGCTGCTCAAAAGTCCCTGCTGTGCCTGTTCAGAAGAGGATCTTAAGAGTCCAATATCTCAAGCCCAGGTGGGAAAGACACATTAGCATATCCCAAGATCTTTGGCTCATGATGTGGGCCAATTTTTGTGTGTTTATCCCAGTCACTGAACTGCCCTTTCTCCTGTGCCTGTCACTGTCAGTATAAAGGCCATAGCTGCCAGATAAGTGTGGTTTAATTGACTTCAGACACCTTTGAGGAATGGGGTGGTATAGATTAGGAGTCTGTAGCAAGTGCAGGGACATCAGGAGGAAAGACAGCTGGCAAAATGGCTATCACTTGTGATTCAATCAAGTACATAAAAAGTAGATATGAAGCCACTCCTACATTTACAATAATCCAGTCCATTTTTAATTTCCATTTATTGCATTCCTACTTGCTCCAGGCCATCAATGGATCAGTTGGAATCTGTACGCCAAGTTGCATGGCAAGCAACTCACAAAAGGCTCATCAAATCAGACATCCTTATCTCAATAACCATTTCTCAGCAACTACCTTGGAGAAGGATGGTTCTCCTGTGGGTTTGCCTGCAGTGAAGAAGCAGCACTGCACACTGCAGGCTCCCTCTATCTCCAGATAACTCTTTTCTTCCACTCCACTGAATGAGGGGGAGTACTGTGAGGGGTGGGAGTGGGGATGAACATATGCTGGAGGAAAGGATGGACAGAAGTCTCACAGGCCATCAGTACTCTGCCTTTCCCTTCTGCCTTTCCCTTTCCCTGTGTTCATGTAGAAAGAACGCCACAGCCCGCACCTGAGAATGTAACAGCAGGGACCCTCCGTTGTTGTTTACCAGCAAACTGCTGACCACACTGAGTCCTGCCCAAGGTTCCTAGGATACGCAGTTAGGTCAGTAGCTCAGTGTTAGGTGTTTTGATCTAACACAGTATATGCTGTTTCGTGATCCCAAACCTGTTAAGCGGCCTAGTATTTCCGATCGCGCCAAAGACTTGCCAGGTAGAGCACTGAAACAGCAGAAGATAAACCTATGTACTCCCTATACTGAAAATGTATGAAGTGCTTTCTTCTTCTCTGTTATGCTATCTATGAATTGAGTGGTTGTATCCCTGAGAAATCCAGAAACATAGATAATATTCAGATCATCTTATATTTATTTAAAGGTATCCCTCTGCAAATAAAATGAATGTGTGAGCCTGCACAGCAATCCCATCCTGCACTATATTACAAGGAATTCCAGTACAAAACAAGTAGCCATTAAGCCGTTTGTTTCATATTGGGATTGCTTAGCCTGGAGAAAAAGAGATTCAGGAGAGACCTTATCACGCTCTACAACTACATGGAAGAAGGCTGTATCCAGTCAGTCTCTTTTCCCAGGTAAAAGTGACAGGACAAGAGGAAATGGCCTCAAATTGCACCAGAGGAGTTTTAGATTAGGTAACAGGAAAAATTCCCTCACTGAAATGATTATCAGGCATTGGAACAGGCTGCCCAGGAAAATGTTTGGGTCCCTATCCCTGGAAGTGTTCAAAAAAAGGTGTGGATGTGGCAGCTGGGGACATGGTTTAGTGGTGAACACATCAAGTGTTAGGTCGACAGTGGGACTCAGTGATCCTGGAGATTTTTTCCAATCTTAACAATTGTATGATTGTCTACTAGTTTTGCCTTTCTGCTAAGAAAAAAATCTCTGGCTATCGAAGATATATCTTAGAAAAGAGCCTTCTTTTCTAAGTGAAGTGGTCATAAAAAGGGACACTCCAAATTAAAGTTCTCTCTTGCAGAATAGGAAGGAAAAAATACATGAACTTGAAGAGTTGTCTGGGCAAAGAGCAGAAAGCATCAAGAGGGTCAAAATCCCCTAAGGACATAAGGGAATTACCAGAGTATTAAAAGAAAAAAAGAAAGGCCCCACTAGCTTTAATGTTCCCACACAAGCAAATCACAAGAGACAGGCTGAGCACTCATTTACATCGGAGCTTCAGAATGAGACCAGCCTCATGTGACAAAAGGGTTATGAGTAATGGGCCCAGAAAACAGCAGAGAAGAATCAGAGGGATCTGGGGCATTTGATCTGAAATCCTTCCTCTCTGCAGAAGCTGCAATTAACAGCAAATGGAGTAAATCAGCCTCCCGACAGTGAAGGTGTCACGATGGATGTTCTGTCTTTTCAGCGAGCAGGAGCTGGTGGATGCTGAGAGTGGATGCCATGAGCTGCCTCCATCTCCTGCTGCCTGGCTGCAGACATCCCTCCCAATCTTTGCTTGCTCTTTCACCACTGAGGTGTCTGCCTGGTGCAAAGTTCAATGAATCGCAGGGGTGTGTGAGTTGCTTGAGTTGTAAAGAAGGGAGAAGGTGGGTACTGCTCAAGAGTCAGATTTTGTAAAAGAGGAATATGCTGTAGAGATGGGGTTGGTAGGTCCAGCAGGCTCTGCTCTGGGGGAGTAGGTTGACTTCTAGGTTGTATGCTCTGAAAGGAGAGGTAAGTTCTGTGAGTGCAGAGGGAGCTGGGCTATGGATTAAAGAGTTAACCAGGACAGACAGCAACTGAGCTAAGAGGTCAGCCTCTTAGGAGAGGTTCCTCGACTGCACAGGGATGTTTGCAGCCTTGATTCATATTTTTCTTTCAGCTCATGAGCAGCACCTAAAAGCCACGATAGTGCACAGTACTGCCTGTCTAGGCAGAGGTCTGAAACACCTGAGTGCCAGTACAGGAGTTACAGTGCAGAAATCCCCTGGCAGTGAGGCTTGATTGGGCTGAGCTTGGGATAAGAAGAAAACGCGGCTTTCATGTAGTTCTTCAAACAGCAGCTGGCAACTTGCTCTTCACGAGCTACTGAGCAACTCCGATGCCAAGGCTTCCCTGCTGTCCCTGGCAGAGGGAAGGCTGTAGGCCTGGTCTGTGCCTTTGGGGCTGCACACGCAGCTGCGTGGAGGTTGGGTCTCATGTACTACCATCACCACCTGCCAGGGTGGCACTCAAGCAACCTATCACTGGGAATTCCTGAAATAACGGATGGATGAACAAAGAAAGCCAAGTCAAGTCAGTGTAGCTTAGGTTTCGTTGCAGTCTGCTCCTGCACCATCCATACTCTCCCACACTCATTCTTCTGGGGACTGAAAATACTCTGCACCCAGAGAAGCCAACTCCTTATGCCCAGGTCCTTCAGCAGAACCAAGAGCTCTTCCTGAGAGGACACCCACTCACAGCAAGTTACCACCTCTTCGAAGCACCTGCCTACATCATCTGCACCAAGGTGCAGTTGGTAACGTGCTGAATGGTAGTGCTGAACAGGAAGGCTTCCTTCAGGGGGTGTCCCATCCTCAACCATGCTTTCTCGCATAGATATGAAAATAACATTCAATCCTTCAATAATTTATTTCTTTATACCACAGAAAGATTTTCATTTATACATTTAAGTTTGTAACTTTCAACACTAGAGTAAATACATGTAAAAAAGTCCTAGCTGTGCAAATTTCAAATTGCATTGTTTCAAATAATATAAATATTTTAATAAAACATAAGTTCACATTAAGGTTCACAAAATATATAAAATTTAACAGAAATAAGTCATGAGTTATTTAATTTTTTTTCTTTTAGAAACTGTTTTTTTTAGTAACTAGAAAAAGATTCAAAACTTGAGAAGCAAGTTAGAAGAGGTATCACTTCCAAAATCATAGCAGCAAAACAGATGCTGAAAACTTGAAAGGTGTGAAAGGAGAAGAGAGAAGCAGGTACCAGGCACAGTGGTAAAGCTGAGGTTCCTAAAGAAAATATTGCAGATTGAGAAGTGGATGCATAAACTCCAGGAGTAAAATTTCAACCCTGAAGAACTCTTGTTACTGAACTCCAAGCTGTTTGCATGATAACAGAATCACATTAACGATGACAGAAAGTGTGACAGAAATGGGGAGCGAGGGTATGAACAGCACACACATACTCCTGACAGCTGCAGTGCAAGAGAGGGAAGAGTTACTTTTGTTTCAGAACTGAAGACAAAGGGCTTTGGGGTTTTTCTTGTCTGTTGGAGGTAATTCCTTCCAAGTGGAAGTGGGAAATGGCAGGATGTATTTTTCCCATCATATACATTTCTTCTGTAACTTCTGTCATTCCAGCTGTCTTGGGATTTGGGAAAAGTTTTAAATGCCAGTTAGGTTAAGCTTGTTAAAGGAGTAGATCAGTGCTGGTCTTGTTTCTGGCTGTGGTTTGCTGAGGGCTCTGCAAACACAGACTGCTTGCTGTTATCACCCTAAATGCCTGCGGGAGCTCCTGCCCTGGCGAGCTCTGTAGGAACAGCAAGGACACGGGCAACCCAAACCACGTTTCTTCAGATGTCAACTGGAAGCTGCATCAGTCTTCCCTGGGTAATCCTGTTCAGGAAGGACTTGCCCCTGATGGATGTATGCAAACATTAAAAGGTCCAGCACCTCTGACAGTAGACATGCGTCCTTGCCTGGGAGAGGGGAGGTATTGAGAAAGAGGCAGAACTGGGAAGTTCTCTGGATTCAAATGCTTCATACTTCCCCCTAGGAAGTCCAAGAATTAAATATGGCATTGTAAGAGCTGAGTCATGAAGGAGAGCTCTGTGCAGAAGGCAATGTGACCCTCTCAGCAGTCCTTGTATGCAGTGTTTAGAGGAAGTAGAAATTTATTCCCATTCTTGGGAATAAACATGATCTGAGCAGACAGCTTATGTTTCCCCGACCCTCCCACTCCCAGGACTATTAAGTGTTTTGGACATAGCACCATTTCAGTGAAGGAAGTAGCTGGTATTGCCGTCTTGTTCCCCACTAGCCATAGATCTGTTTGAACTGGTAGCACTCATTGCAGTAGCCGTTGCACTTGGCATTGCCATAGTGATCGCAGGCAGGGGCTCGGCAGCGTTGCTTGGGAGGCTCCTGTGCCGCCGGCTCCCTGGCACTCCCCGACGGTGGGAGCTGACCGAGGCGCCGGCACTCCGGGCACAGGTCATCACTTCTGCAGGCCAGGTTGTTTCTACATGAAGCCACACCACACTGTCTCTTCTGGGTACTCAGTGCTGCTCGCTGCACATCTCTGTGCTGCCCTGTTCTCTTGAAAAATATTAAAACACATTGTCAGTCTCTGTGGTGGCAGCACAAATGGCTTTTCATTTCCTTTTTACTCTGCTCGTGGTTTATATAGGTAACCACCTGGGGATTGTTTGCAGGCACTTCTACAAAGTTAAATACCAAGAGCCAAGTTGAGTTTTACCAAAGAAAATCACAAATTCTGTCATTTCTTAGGAAAAAACGTTGGGTTTTTTTATCTTTGGCAACCCTCAATTCTAAAAAGACCAAACCAAACCAAATTAAAAAAAACCCCATCTGGAACAAAGACAATCTGTAATGGACTCAATCAAAAATGCAACTTGAACCCCTTGATGCAGTTGCAAAGCTCTAAGGTAAGAATGAAAATCCCCAATCAACAAAACAACCCAGCTGTTGGTCCAATTGCTTCCACTGAAATTGCTGGCAAAATCCCAGCTGAGGTAAAACTGAGAATGGCCATGACAACCCTAAACTGAGGATAATTTTTTAGGAGCGCTGGTCAACTGCAGCAGAAAAAAATCATGATATGCTCTATGCTTGTCCTTCCATGATAGTTAGGATGCAGTCATTTGAGGATTTTCTACTGTGCATCCCAAGTTGTTCACACAAGAGAAAAACATGCAGCGCTAAACAAGAGGAAGATTTTGAGAAGTTCACACTTACTTCTGTCTGTCTCACCAGCTGTTCTTCTGTCCTTCTGGCTTCTTGGAATCGCTGGTTCTGGGCTATAATGAAGCAGTTCTGGCAGTACCCCTCGAGCATTGTGCTGCCCAGGGTGCCGCAGTCGCGCCGCTGGCAGGACACAGTGTTATGGAAGCCGGCAGCGGAGCTCCCCATCTGATCTGCTGCCGAAGACTTCCTCTGGGATCTCCTCTGCTGGCGCAGCAAAACACTGTCTGTAATGCAAAGCATGAACAGGAGCAGTTTGAATGTATCCAACAGATCTGATGACCCAAAGCAACTACAAAAATCTCCCCACTTTAAAAATCAAAATAAATTAATAAAATCAACTAACTTCAAACACGGGGTTTTGGCAGTCTTGAGACCCCCCCCAGTTGGTACATCTTTCTTCACGTTACATAAGTAAGGGTGCTAATGCAGCCTGATTTTCATGTAAGAACTTGTTGAAACAGATGATTTGGGAAAATCTCGCCCTAACTGGGAAACCTAGATCCCACTGAAGTTGAGACGAATTTCACCTTTGACTTCACTTTGACTGTCATCTGTGACCTACCTATTTCAGCCTCCCCCATTTCAGTAACATCAGATAATTGAAGTACAGTGGTACAGAGCTTAATGGGAAAAAGTGCTTTACACTTCTTAGTCTCATGAAGCAATCTTATATATTCCACAATCAGAAGGAAAAAAAATTTCATTGTGAGCAATGCTGGAAAATAAGCTATTGCAAACTGGTAAAGAAGTTCCCTAATCTGAACGCATGTGGAAAGCTCAGTGTTGTGAAAGACGTCCCTGCCAATGGTAGGGGGGTTGAATCAGATGATCTTTAAAGGTCCCTTCCAACCCAACCTATTCCATGTTTCTTTATTTGTATTGGCAAACTTATCAGCAATAAAATACTCTGAAGAGGTAAGAAATAATTCTCTCTTACATATGCCTTTCAGGCTCTATACCTAAGGGCTCTTTACCTGTGAAAGAGGGCAGTAGCATGAAAGATGAAGATTTCGTGCTGTAATTTATTCACAACTACTGCCTTTTTGAAGGTCAGTCTTTAAACACATGTACGTGCACACACATGGCATTACCAAGGAAGATTTCAAGGTAGAGTATAACAAGGCACTCCTAAGTTACTCCAAAATACAAGCTAATTATCCACAGTCAACTTCTACTTGCTCAGCTTATCAAGGCAACTACAGTGGTTACTCCAGAGCATTATAACCTGTTACATTCAGAACAGACACGTATCTTCAAATTCTTCAAAGGTTTTTAAATACCTTGCTAATGTAACTGTTTTTCAGCACCTTCCATACATTTACAGCATTTCCCTCACTGACCGCTACAACTTGTCTAGCTGTGAAGAAAATTCATACCAAACCATGATTGCAGTGGATGCTCGGGAGGTATCAAAACCCATCCCCTTTTGAGTTAGTTTTGCTTCCATCAAAGCTGAAAGGAAGTTTTATGAGAGATATCACAGATTTCTCACACTGCTGCTATGTGCCCCTTTATGGTATGCTGGTTTTGGCTGGGGTAGAGTTAATTTTCTTCACAGTGGCTGGTATGGGGCTGTGTTTTGGATTTGTGCTGAGCACAAGGCTGATAATAAAGAGATGTTTTTGTTATTGCTGAGCAGGGCTTAGACAGAGCCAAGGCCTTTTCTGCCTTCCATACTGCCCCGCCGGCAGGGATGCATGGGAGGTTGGGAGGAGACACAGCCTGAACACCTGCCTGCCCATGGCAAGCAGAGAATTAATTCTTTGTTTTGCTTTAGCTGCATGCACAGTTTTTGCTTCTCCTATTAAACTCCCATTATCTCAACTCATGAGTTCTCCAGCTTTTACTCTCCTGATTCTCTATCTGAGCCCGCTGGTGGGAGAGTGAGTGAGTGGCTGTGTGGGGTTTGGTTGCTGGCTGGGGTTAATCCATAATAATGGGATAATAAGACAGAACATCACCTTCTACTCACACTGTTTTCACCACCCCCAGCCCTTGTATCACCCAGTGCACACAGAATTTCACAGTTCAAGGAGGCTGATCTGCAGCCAAAGTGTGTCAAAGCTCACTCCATCTCCACTTACCATGGTTTTCCCTGTACTCAAAGAAACACAGTGTGCAAAAGCCCTCATTTTGTGATGTCCCAAAAAACTTGCAGCCAGGTTTCCTACAGAGTTTGCCTCCTCTGTTCTCCTCAGGAGACAGTGCCAGTGGCAGGGGCTCCTTGCCATGGCTGTTGGGAGCCTGGTGGCAGGAGTGCTGGTGGAGGATCTGTGAGATCTGGGATGGGTCTGATGTTGATCTCTGGTGGCAGGTGGGCAGGAAAGCAGGACTGTCATTTGGGGACTGCTCTGTAGACCTTTTGAAGCAGGTGCTGCATATACCATTGAAGGTCCTCTTGGCCTTTTGACGGCACATTTTGCATGTGGCATAGTCTAAGTGTCTCTGGTCATCCAAGTTCTGGCGAGGACCAAGCTGTCTGGAGTTGTAGCAGCGTTCGCACAGCCCATTGTGCTGCACATTCAATGTAAAGGGGCAGTCTGGGGTCCTGCACTTCATGGCTGTGGTTTCACTGTAGAGGAAAAGGCTTGGAGCGGTTGGAGGTGCAGAGCGAGGCTCTGTTACAGGCCCTTCAGATGTCCATCCCCCAGGTTCACTAATATCCCCACGGGAGGAGCCTGATCCAGCTGCCTTCAGCTTCTCAGGTGCTGCTTTAGAGGTTTGCTTTCTTCCTTTGTTTCCTTGGGACCTCTGCTCAAAGCATTCATGGCAGTAGGGCTGGGTATTCACAGACATGTAGAAGGGGCAATTCGGCGTTTCACATTTCATCTGTAAGAGGGAGAGCTGGGAAAGTGACAGCTCCTGTCTGTTCCTGGAACATGGCTCTCTTCTAGCAGGTTCAGCATTCTCCTGCCACTTCTTGTACTCATGCTGTACCAGTTGAAAGTAATCTTCCACGAGGTTTATTTCTTTGGGTAGGTTGCCTTCATCTAACCTGACAGCCAAAAAAAAGAAGATTGCATCAGTGGTTGAAAAGAGCAGATGGTGGGGGTGGAAGCAAATACAAGCAACGTGGGAAGGAAATGTAGATCTAATGCACATCCATATTACTCAGACAGAAAATCTGGGATGTTATACTGCTGCTGTAAATGGAAATAATTTTAAAAGCATGTGTTCAGTGAGGAAGACTTTCACATCTGAAATAAATGACCTGACACAATGCTAAACACAAGTATTCTTAAAAGGCTTTGCTAGGTGAGGGTTTTCTGTCTAAGAGCTGTTTGCACAAAGAGTATGGGTAACCTCTCAGAAGTGAAAAGTCCCCCAAATGGTGAATTTCTCTGAGGACCAGTGCTCAGCTGAGCAGAGGTTAGAGTAGAAGACCCCTTTCTTCACCAGCCCACACTAAGAACAAGACCTTCCTACAGTGGACTCAGCATTCCATGATAGTTTATGATCAAATCTGCTCCTGGTTCTGCCCTGTTGGGTCTGCATCTACCAGTGGAAGTCTTCAAACAAACTGTGGGGCTTCAGTGTGGTGCATGCAATGCTAGCATCCATCACACCATCTTTACTCTGCCTCCGGCTGCAGGGAAAACCCCACATTGGTGCTTCACCATGCAACAGTTGGTAGGATGAGGAGCTAACATTTCTGGTAATACTCTGGAACACACCTAGGCAGTGGGACTACGGAAGCTGAAGTGCTACTCTTTACGTGGGCATATATCCTTTGGGTAGAAGGACTTCAGTTTTCAAGGCCCCTAAGCCAGAACCAGCAAACAGCATGAAGATTCCTTTCCGTGTGGTAGTGGAAGCAGAGAGAGAGGATACAGGGAGTTACCTCCCTCCCTCAGTTGTGAGGGGACTGGTTGGACATTGCTGCCAGTGTCCACTAAATACGAGAAGCTGATGGGTCTTGCCAGCTGCTCCCTGCATGTTACTGATGCTCAGCCATCAGGGGATGAGCACAGACACTGGTTCCTCCACTGGCCACAGCTTCCTGCCTGCTGCCAAACAGAACAGCCCAGGGTGTTGAGGCATCTGTGCTAAGAATATACTGCCAAGTCCTTTCCCCAGGGCAGCCAAAGTTACACCAACTGCCCGTTATGCAATGTGCCCTTACACAAAGCACAACAGCTTGAGCTAACCAGTTCCTTCATTTAACTACTTTTCAGCCACCCTGCTGTGTAATCCAAAAGACAGTGAAACTGATCAAATGGATTTCTTCTTCTAAAATGCTGGTTTCAGTTCACTAAGTCTGAACACATTTTTGCCTTTAAATTTGAGACTGGCCTCAGCTCATACTACTTCAAAACATATCAACGGTAATGTCAATGTTTCGTATTTCAGGTAGTAAACATGTGGGCCACCTGGGAAGGAAGGAAAGACCAAAAGAACACAATGCGCTGCCCAGCTTGTTCCACCTCGGTGAACAATATAACTTTGAGGAAACAGGAATGACACTCACCTTGCAGCATTAATTAGATGAGTTGTACCATGATCCCACCCTTGCACTGGAATTTCTATCACTATCAAGTAGTCTTTTAGCAGCTGCTCTTTCTCCCTCTCTTCTGCCTCTGTCAGAAAGTGCACATCCAAATCCTCAAATCTGCCTTGTTCACTGGTGACCAGAGGGACAGCCCGGATTTCTGTGGAGAAACAAGATAGATTAACATATCTTACACATTAACACAGACACAGATATATATATATATATACACACACACACACATAATCAACCAGTTAGGAATAATCATAACATGCAACCCATGGAGATATCACCACTAAATTTTTGAGACAGAGGAGAGCAGCTGGGCAGAGCAATCAGTTTCTACATGGGACCATGGAGGTCGCAGACACACCTACATCACAAAGTTAGCCCCATCCCACAGTAGTTTTAACGCCCCTATAGCAACTATCTTCTCCACATGAGCAGCGCTGTAGATATTTGTTTGTTATGCTTTTCCGTGGGATGATGCTGAAACTAGAGAACTGCTGTCCACTCAGAAGTGATGCACTAAAAATGGTAAAGCGTGTATTTCATTATTCCTGGAAGGCAGTGGTACCCTGCTGTGAGACTGCATCCTTCAAAGCTGCTTCTCTTACGATGTGGTGTGGAAAGGAGGCCAGAACACAATAAAGCAGAGGCTACCCTTTGACTAATTCCAGCCTGCAAGCGAGTTGCACTCTACTTTCCATCATTATCTTGAAGGTAACCTTTAGTTTCTATTCAGATACACCGACAAAGCTGGTTTCGCTCACATTTTAAGACTATACTTCAAATTAATCTTCTACATTTATTTAACTTTAAAAATGGAAATCTAAACCAGATCATATTTTAAATGCTTTATCAGCACAATCATTTTGAAGGAGGAACATAAATACCAAACAAAGTACTTGAAAAATACCTGGCCCGCTGTCCTTCAGAGTCACCAGTGGTGTAAAATGCATGTTGTCATAGCCAAGAACAATTGGGTACCTGTAGCATTCTTCAGCTGGCCACAGGAGAGGCAAGTAAACACCACCAACATTTAAAGGAGCAAAACTGGAGCCTGACTCTAAACTTCTAACCACTTTATCTGCATAAAGAAGAAAAAGAAAACACAAATAAGTACGTGCTACAGACAAGAGAAAACATATACTGGGGGTTTTAGAATAATTGCTGAAAACATGCGTTCTGAAATGCATCTACCTGAAAACAACAGTTGTTGACTAAGATTATTAACACAGCACAAAAGTAACACAGTGGGATGACTGGCCAGGCAACTCACCTGCAAGGACAATGACTGGCCTTCTGAGGATGTTAGCAAGGATGAAGATGTGGATTTCTTCCAGTGCATTATAAGGAAGCCTGTTTTGAGCCCCAGATATTTCTGGGGAGGTCATTTCAATGAGGTATTCCCACTCCTCCTCCCAGTTCTGAGGAAAGAAACAGCTGTCACCAATGGTTCAAAGACATGGAGGTCAGGAACCAGCTGCAGCACAGCAGTGCTCAAATAATCACATTTTCCCATTTCCTCCAAAGGAAGACTACCTCTGTTCTCCATTAATGATGGAATCCGTGGAGCCCAAAAGCAAACTGAATCAGCAAGGCAATGCTGGTGAGCACTCAGAAAGCAGCACCATTCCCTCAGGCCGCCTTACCCGGGTGTCATAATGGAGTCCCGTTTCTACAAACTCCTGGGATTTGACAGCCTCCCGCTGCCAGCGGAGCTTGAAGTTCCGTGTGTCAATCTCCTTGAGAGCACTAAATAAGGTTTTTCTTAAGACAAGGTCGATATCTTCAATGCCCCACATGTACTGCGATGCAGCATGCATGAGGCAATTTCCATCACCTGCAAAAAAAGAAAGGGTGCATTATTTTCAAATGGCTACTTAAATAAAACACCACAAACCTGTGGGGCATAGAATTACACTGCACATATGCACAGTCCCTGTGCACTTCTCTCTAAGCCTCAGATAGAAGGGTTGTAAAGAAGGAGACCAGAGTTACGATCTCTGTTCAGAGACAGAAAGAAAAAATTCCCCTCCCTACTGGTTTTGTCTCTGTACCAGTCCAAGTTAAGCTGTCATACAGCAATGCCCCTTACCTATCTTAATTCACTTTCAGATATATATATATACTAAATTACACTAATTACTAAATTACTAGGGTCAACTACAAATGTCAAAACACAGCTGAAATAGCTTTTTAAACACAACAAAGTCATCTGAAAATTACAAAAGAAGATGCAAATCTCCCTCATCGGTGTTTATACAAATATACGCTCAATGGCATGGGGTGGAAATAATGAAAACCATTAAGAAAATATTATAGTAACACCAAGCTTCACATCCTCTGATGAACACTGCTTGGCACTTGGCTTTGCTTGATGGAGGAACTGTAATAAAAAAATGACACAGAAGGGGAGTGGCAGGTGATTTATGTAAAGCAATCATAGGAACACCTCTGGCATTTCTCTCAGAAATGATAGTGTGTTGAGTGTTTACATGTATTATTTAGAGGGCTGTTTTTTAGAATACAAAATGAAAACGAAGTAAATGAAAAACAGCGATCCATTTTCATTTACACAATCTCCTTGCACTGAAAAATTCCTCTTTCCAGGTAGGAAGGATTGTGATATTCTGCAGTTTCAGAGGGGAAACCGAGACTCAGAGGAGATAACTAACTTAATTAAAAGGTGTGACAAAAAATATGTTTATAGCTGGGTTTCAAATTCTATCTCTAGCCATCTTCTTCAAAAGGGGATGTCTCCCCTGAAAGGGAGACATAAAGAATCATTACTGTCATATCCTCAGATGCAAAACTAGGTCTGATGTTTACTACAGTGGTAAACAGATTCACCCGATGCTAAGAAATGACTGCAATTTTCTTGGAATAGAAGACATCAACCCTGGTAAAGCTACTAGCTTTTTCTCATGTAAAAAAAACCCAAACAAACCCAAAAGAACTCCCACAAAAGAATTAAATCCAGTTCGCCACACACATTATGAGTTCAATTACACCACTGTGAACACTTCTGCTACTTATTCTGTGAAATTGCAGAGAAAACCCTACAACAGACTCCAGTTCCTGAATAAGATACAATTTGGAACCTACTCAATGCTTCATAAATTGCTATGGGATTGGTGAGTATCAGGTTCCTGCAACTGCCTTCTGGTTTCTGAATGCTGTCTCGCAAAGCTTACTTCAATTCTGCAGGCTGCTTACTTGAGCTCAAAAATCAGGGAACAACAAAGAAGACTGAAAAACCGACTGGGTTTCCTTCTGACCAAGAAAGATGACATATTAATCCCATTAAAATTTTCCCTTTGCAAAATCTAGAGAAGAGATAAGATTAAATTTTTTCTCTCTCTGAGAGCCCACTTTCGGTTCTTTATTGAGAAGCACTGCCCAAAATTCCTTACACAGCATTTGGAATTCCCCCACATCGTCTGACTAGCAATTGAGCAACAGTTGTACTTTTTGTTCTGCGGGGTGCAGCGTAGCCTCCCTCGGACTTTCCCAAGGGGTGTGGCTGGGCGAGCTGGAATGACTGCCAATTCATTATACAAGTGAAATCTCTACAGCCAATAGATGCTGGAATTTTTAAATTAAAAAAAAAAAGAAAAAACCCTAACAGTTTCGATTTTTGTACCTCCTACTGCTTTCCTTCTATCCTCCATTCAGATGTCTGCAAAGAAATATGTAGTGATTCAAAACAGCTTTTTTAATTAAGAAAACCCCACCACTCCACAGATTCACAAACATATTAGGTAAAATATACATCAAAAGATCCTGTAGGAGATACTTTCTCTGTTTTCAACAACTACAACCTTAATTAGAAAAAACCCCAGAATTTTCTGAAGAAAGCCCACCGTTGACTGAAAGAATTAACATAATCCTCCCACATCTATAGGTTAAGCAGCTAAATGCTTAAAGAAATATTTTCCATGCCACATGGGAGGAAAAAAAAAAAAAAAGCTACTTTCTGGGATAATACAGGGCTTCTCCAGGCTTCTGCACTTCTTTCAGAGATCTTCTCCTACTGTCCAATCTACTTTCTTTCTCCTGCAAAGGTCCTTCAATGCAATTACTCTGCATAACCCACAGGTTTCCAAAGGCACTCCTACTCATGCACTTAATGACCCTGAAGCACTGAACTGAAGCCAAGTTCTTCGTCTGCACAGTGTATGGGGAGACCACAAACCGAGTCCTTGCTTTGCATTCCCTCAACCCGCCCTAATATTTCAGCATCTAGTATACTGGTACACCTGCTCACGGGCGGGATCCAAGTCCACACTACTCCCACGTGTAACACTGGCCGATGGTCATGAGACAAAGAAAGAGGTCAGTGTTACTGAATGTAATGTGGCCGCCACAAGGGTCTGTCCAGACAGCGTTAACCCCTGCAGGATTTGTATTGACAGGGGATGGGGGATTCTGAAACTGTTACTCTTTGTCCCAGGCAAAAACTGTGCACATTGTCCACTTTTCTAGAAAATCTGTTAAGAGTTAAGTTTTTAAGATGCAACACTTGGAGTGATGTTACCTTCCCAGTACTTGCCAAGTGCTGCCTGCCCTAGCTGCAACACCAGTCCTTCCAGAGCTCAAGGTTCTGCGATTTCTGTGCACACCCCTAATTGCAGTCATGAGAATTTTACACCAATGCAAAGGCAGCCCAAAAAGCCCACCAAAAGGGAATGCCTCTATAACAGTTACAGACACAACATCAGGATCAGGCTTTAGGATGTGACACCTACTCAGTGGGTCTATTTTTGTGGCTTTTGTACAACACAGCTGTGTACAATTAGACTGAGAAATATGGCAGAACTTGGAAAGGAACCAATGTGGACTAGGAAGATAAAGACAACATGTATAGAAGCAGATATGAAAAGAAGCAACCACAGAACACAACATTGACTTCAACAAGGCTGCAGGTCCACCACATTCAATGTTTCTATAACTGCTGTCATCTGCTCCATGAGCAAAGAGTATGTATTTTCCATCTTCTTCAAGTCCTCATTGTCCCAGTCTATTCTTCCTGGTTAGGGGCAACCTGTGCTGTAAGGAATCCTGAGTCCAAGTCTGCAGCTGCGTGACCGTAAGTCATAGCCATTACCGAATCTTTCCTCCGCTGAATGTGAAATGCCCGGTGACTCTTAACAGTCATGTGCCAAGGTTTCCTGCTCAGGACTGTGGACAAACGTAACTTGCTCAGGAAATCTTGGCACTACTGCTGTGCCTTTCATTTGTAGCACTTGATGCAATACATACACAAAATATCCCAAAAGCCAAGTCCTGAAACCAGCACTGAATGCTGAAAGAAAAGGGCACTGCAAACTTTGTGTTGCACAAAGATGGGTGTCAGCCACACACCCAGGGGTTACTGGTGGGCCCTGAGAGAAGGCGAGAGCTGGCAAACCCCAGCAGGTAGCTGAGGATGAGGGAGCAGCCCCCGTGTGGGGTGCTCCCCCCAGGGACAGCAGTGTCAGGTTCCCAGAGGCTCCATGTTCCGAGTGCTATTGCCGTCACTGTTACAGCTGGAACAGCAAGCAAACCCTGCCTGCCAGCAGGGTTTATTGGAAGGATATTAGCTTCTGCTAAATATACATGGGAATGCATCCCTGTCACTCAAAGCATCTGAAGGCTCCTCTTGCCTGGCAGTAAAAGACGTTTGGTGCTTTCGACAAGGCAGCCGACATGTAGCAGTCAGATTCATGGGAAGGCGATGGGTTCCAAATCAAATTTCCCTGCCTTGCTCTTGACTCTGAAGTGCCACAGGTTTCTGATATTGTGAAAATATCTGTGATATTTTCACAGTATTCACATACTGTGGTATGGGCAGGGGTCTGCTACAGCCTCAGGACAGTACATCACGTGGAAAGAATTTTAATTTACAAAACTAAGATTAAAAGGCAGCACTTTTTTAAAGCCATGGGCTTCTGTTTCAGTAATGTGAACTCAGATGCTATTAATAAAGATGCTACATTCATATAACCTGCTTTACTGTGAGTGCAAAGACCTGCTCATAACTTACCATTAGTCTTCAAAGGAACAAGTCTCCGAACTTCCCTGCACCAGTTGAGCTTCCTCTGGCGCTCCAGTGAAGTCTGGGTAGCCTGGTCAGTCAGGGACTTCTGAAGCATTTCCCGAAACTGGGGACAGAACTGGCACATTCTGAACATTTCTATGGTGTATCTGTGCATAGTCCTGAAGTGGTGAATTATTCCACTGGGAGGTTTGACTAGATCCTCAGGTGTCCTCTCTCTGATCTTCATAGCCTTCAGCATATTGCTCTGATACAAAGCTTGAGGAAGGATGTGTTGGCCAGACATGTTTCTAGAAGACATCTGAAATTAAAAAGGATCATTTTATTGGCATGTTAGTGTCTTTCTACCATGGTGCCATCACTTCTGCAGAGACTGAGAAAGCGCTTTCAGGGACGGGATTCTGGATGCAGTTTTGTCTAAAACAAGGACAGAGTGGATGCAGTCCAACTGAGCCTTTCATAAATAATGTTTGCTTAAAGCTCATATTCACTATCTTTTCTGCATTACTCAGATGTAGACAGTGATCAGCTTACCCCACTTGCTGATATAATTTACTGTGATATTAAAAAGCATTTATTCATAACTAAGGAAATGGCATCATCATTCAAAAAAAACCCATTTAAATCAAAATAAGGATAAAAGAAGGCAAGATCAAGGGAAAGGAAAATTGTCCTGGAAACTTAACTAATTGAGAATTGCACAGTGTAATCCCATACGCACTTGCTGAATTTCAGCACATTTCAAACTTTTGCTTTGATAACATGCCAAAAACAAAAAGCAGATAATGACCATTCAGATTTCCACAGCCCAGACATTCTGAGAAGTGATGGTCAGTAGAGTACAGAAAGAGCCCAAGGAATTGCAAGCTGTGCTAGTATCAGTCCCATACTTACAGTGGCCAGATACGGTAGACGAGGAATTTGTCACTCGAGGACCGACCTGGGCTACTTTTCGGGAGGCTCTTTGTATTTTGTGAGTGGTAGAGCTACGGCACAGAGGTGCTTGTGCCATATGTGGGGGTGCAGACTGCAGTGCCACTATTACTCAGTGGTAAGTCAACAGAGCTGAAAAAGCATTTCCATTTGGCTCAAAACCCCCAATATCTTTCCACAGTAGGACATGTAATGTTTACTGCCCTGCATCCCTTTCTTCAGTAACTCTGGCCTCATGCAGTACACCAGAGCATAAAGCAAGAAGAACATGAAAAAAGAAACCCATAACCTCAAACCCTCTATCCTCCATGAAATACTTATTCAGAGGACACTAACTTTGTGGCTAGTTAGAGCCAAACATAGGGACCACATCCCTCAAAACTCCCGTGCACTACAGTAAGAACAACAACAATAACAATAACCTGTTTTTACATGGACAGGCTCTCCATGCTGTGCACAAACATTCTTGCTTTGCTTAAAAACAAATCAAAGTTTGTATCAAGACAAATAAAAGTATGCAAGCCTAATATGCATGTTTAGAGCATAGCTAGACACATTAGGAGAACCCACCATTGTGATTATGACTCTAGGGACAAGCATCCAGCCATACATGCATATCAATCTCTGGACATCAAGTACATGGAAACAAGAAGCAACTACAAACTGTTTATGCAACTATTAGGAAGTTTTCTCATGGAGATGGGAGTCAGGAGGCACAAGGAGAGGAAGAAGAACTCCAGTCTGACCAGGAAGGCATTCTCAGGTCTATGGAGGCAGAAGACCCCTCTTGCACAGAAGGACTTCAGCACCTACTTCCCCACAGGGAAACAGTTCCTCACTCCACCCAGACACTTCCATTGGCAACATCCACCTCCAAATGCCCAGCCAAAGCTTGGGAAAAGACCCTCTCAGGGTGAGAGGGGATCTCAAACTCCAGGTGTCGAGAGCTGACCTCTATAACCTCTCTGAGAACCAGCTGATGGAGGAATACAGTGGACATCCTGACAAGCCCTGAACAGAGGCAGATGAAACAGGCGATGCTACAAAGTCCTACTTTAGGGCACTGTCATTCACACACCCTAAAGCGCAGAGCTGTCACATCTTGCAACACATGGGAAAGCTTTCCTTCAGGTAATAGAGATGGCATATTCTTATCATTCTCCCACCAGCATACAGCCTTAAAATGAAAATAACATATTTTCTCATCCACTCCCCTCACCAATATAGTTTTACACATGCTATATATGTAATCCTGTATTTAAATGTATGAATGATTCTAAAAAGGAAATATAAACAACCCCATACTAATCTGTATAATAACCACAGCTCTACTTTGCTCTGAGATGACCAAAATACTGAATTCCTTACTTATGTTAGTAGAAACATTGAGTCAGTGGGATTTTTTTACCCGAGTAACGACTAATCACATGACTAAGCACTACCGGCACGGACCCTTGAAATGGTTATTTCCAGCTTTAAGTAAAAAAAAGTACTGAGTTTACAGAAGCACTCACTGAAACTACATTATTCGATACTATGTTCTACAGGCATTTTTCCCCTCCACACGTGGAAATTACTGCCTATGCTATTTACAGTCATAAATGTCAATCAAGGCAAAAGCCAATCAACCCTTATTTTCAAAATGAACGTGATGAAACAAACAGAATCAACAGTCTGCATATTTAAAAGTCGGAAAACTGAGCTACAGTTATATTAGCATATAGTCCACTGTGCTTTGGTGTGTGCTATGCTACTTTAACCATCTGGCAAGTAAAAACTAGGAATTCCCAGAAAGGAACAGCTGTAAACAATAGTTAGAGACAGCATCCTTTCCAAACGTGTAATACTGAGGATGCTGAGCTCAGGAGAGTTGAATACCGCTCTGAGATCTGCCTTTGGTTTCATAAAGTTATTTTAATTTTCTCTCCTCTATCTGAAAAACAGCAATTAATAAATTTCTCCATAATTTGCTAAGCCTTCTAAAATAAACATGCTTAATACCTTTTAAGCCCCTATAGATTTTTCTGCCTGGGTCTTTACTCGGTACAACCCAAAACATAGTATTACTCTTCAAGTCGGAAGATGAGGAACGAGGGTCTTTTAAATCCCACAGGACTGGTTTACACTCAGCAAGTGTTCCGCGTTCTAGTTCCCTGACCTACTGCTCTGCTGGTGGCTGGGTATTCAAGGTGGAAAGGACACAATACGGCCCGCCAGCTTCCCAGAAGGAGCCCGAAGCCCCAAGGCGGATTTCCCCGCGGCCGCACCGCGCCCGCTCTGCCGNTTTCCGGCCTGTGACAACCGCCGCCGCCGCCGCCGCCGCCAGGGGGCGCCGCCGCCGGGCAGCCCCGCCGCCTCCCCGCCCGCCATGACTCACCCACGGGAATTTCGGGAGCCGGGATGGCATTTCTTCTTTCCTTATTCCTTTCCCCCCGGGCAGGGGCTTGCCCATCCCGTCCCCCTGGGTAGGAGGCTTCGCTCCGCTCACGGGCCGGCGGGGTGCCGAGTGGCTGGGTCCGGAACAGCTCTGTGTCCCTGCGCAGAGCGGCGCCCGGCCGTGCCGCGCACCCTCTGAACGCCGGCAGTGAGAGGCGGCTGCCCCAGGAGCCCTTCCCGCGTCCTCAGTCACACGGGCACGCGTGGCAAGCGCCTGCCCTGGCACACAGGTCTCGGGCTGCAGGTGCCCGGGTGTAGATGCCCACACCCCTGCCCCAGCATCCCAGCAGGACAGGAAGGCAGCCCGTCCCGTGGAAAGTATTGCTCTTCCAGACGGTTTTCAGACCCAAGCAAGTATTTCGTTTTTTCGTTTAGCTTATATGTGCTCCACAGTTTTGGCTCTGTATTGTAAGTAACCACAAGTGACTTCACTTCTTTAATTAGAGGTTAGGCCGATATATAATCCCATAATCCCATATGATGGCATTTTCGGCAGGAGATGTTGGTGCGCTTTAATCCAGCCCTGCTCGAGGTAAGATTGTTGTAGGTAAGGGGCAGAACCTTGGGCTAAAGCTATCAAGTCAGGGAGATCTTAGTGTCTGAATATGTTTGTAAATTCTTTACTGCAACTAGCACTTTGTAGGAATCATTATATTTTATTGTAAACAATTAATTCATACCTTTAAACAATGTCCTAATATCTGTACAGTGAAAAAACTCACTGAATAAAACCCCAGTATGTAAGGGCTGTTAATATGATTTATGGATGAGATTTATGCTGGAAAATGGGCAGTTTTTTGCTCAACAGCCTTACAATCTGAAGGCACCCAGAGATGAAATACAGTGCAACAACGTTTCTTCAAGTATTAAAAGACTTCATCTCCCCAGATGATGAGCTTCTGCCTGTTCCTGAGTATCCACCGTGATGAGATGCCAGGGTTGCTGCACACCTCGAAATCAGATCTTATATATTGACTGCTTCAGAGAACAGGTGGATTTTGGAAGAGTTGAGCCTTGAACTCCTTCACCTCACCTCCAGCATCAGCAGCTGGCTCAAATCATGCGTTCGTGTCACATAACAGGGTTATGTGGCAACATGATCTTTCCCAGGGTTTGCGGGCCTGTGCTGGCTTTGCACAGCAGGCCATCCTTCTCCTCTGTCTTTGTTAAAAAAGAAGTCAGGGATATGGCTGGAAAAATAATGATCCCTTCCAATTTTTTTTCTTCACCTCTCTTTGGTGAGTTTTCTTTTAACAATTTGTGTGGGTGTGTTNCTCTGCTGCTTTGGAAAGTATAGCTGGGTAGGAAGGCTCTGCATTTAATGATTGATAGCCTGGAGGTTGTCTAAGTTCCAGGGGACTGGATGTCTGAGAGAACAGGACCTGAGTGATTGCTTGCATAACTAGGGCAGGATCTGTGCTGTGATTTACACAGTGTATGTTTCTGTCAGCATCTTGCTATTCCCTCCTCCTGGACATTTTTCCCTGTCTTCTCATGGGGACTGAGGTAGCAGATTATTGAAGTAATCTGGTTAGAGGAAAAAAAATTGTTTTTATGCAAAATATTTCTCTCATGTGATATGAAGCCCAGCCCCTCACAGAGTTTTACAGAGAACATTTGAAGTGATGGAGGGTTTCGCTAGGGAGTAGGAATGATGAGCTAAGGTAGGAAGCAGGGCAAAAAGACCTGACTTGTACTCTGCTTTGCATATGAAACTGTAGCAAATAGATTAACAAGTAGTCCTAGCCGTGATGGAGATGCTGAGACCCAGGAAAACCTGAAAAGGCAACAGCTTATTTTTTGTTTTCTAAATGGTAAGCAGGTCTGAATATTAATAATTACTGTTTACACCTTGATAAACTGAAAGTTGATTGCACATTGCTACAGCTGATGTTTATCAAACAGGTCTGAGCAGGATGGCAGGAATTCATTTGATCTGAGTTTGCACAGCACAAAATGAAGTTCTGTCTTATCAGCCGCAACTCCTAGGCAATATGGGAATACATTAAAAACATCAGCAACATCAGTAATTATAGAATGCATGAATATACATTCCTCTTTTCTGAATGACTCCTGTTTTTTTTTGTAGTTATACCCTATAGCTTATCTCATAATTTATGGTATAATGGTTATGTTTCATAAAATATAAACATATATACATAAGTATAAAATCAAGGAAGACTTTCTTCTTTGAAGTGTGTGTGTAAATACTCACACATACACATAACTATATACACACACGCATTTTTTTAGGTATATATGCATGTCTATATCTCTTGAAGGAAGGGGGAAGTTCCTGCCATTAAGGACAGAATAAGAAATACTTTAAATTTCAGCTACCTGCATTCTGGTTAAGTATAAGGATGAAACAGTCCACTCCTATAAGTGATAATATTTACGTAACCCTGGAGAAAACTGTGTAGGGAACTGCAGACTATCCATTTTTTGGTGAAAATTTAAGTAATCGGTTTTGTGCACATCAATCAATAACAATTCTTTATTGTACTTGGGAAAAAGAAGAAATCTCTCAAGGCCCCATTCAGCTCTGTATCTCTAAATTATTTTAATTACTTTGCTTCTTTTTACTGTTCAGGAAAGAGTAGCTCATGCTCACTAAATTAAACCAAGACCTCAGAGTGTTCAGAACACCATTGTCAAGTGTTTCAGAGGTTGCACTAGAAAAGACTCATTGTTAAGACAGTACTCATATAATATTCAATGCTAGAATGATGACTGTAATAATATTCATGGATAGTAACATTCAGACTTGTAATAGTTCAATCATTTGCTGGGTCTTTTAATATCAGATAATTCTGTAAGAGGTGTGATTCATCTAGAAGGGAGGAAAAGGATCATAAAAGGGAAATCCCTTTTAATGCAACAGCAGTGCTTGAGGTCATGCTTGAGTTCAGCATTTCTGTCTTCCAGGAGCTCTTCTGTTGCTTCTTTTCCTGGTGGAGAAGTGATAAGAGCTTGTCAGTACAAAGGAAAAAGAGGGGGAAAAATCCCCTGAACATCTATCAGACAGAAAGATGGTGCTTTTCACTGAATCAAGTAATGACAGTTAAAAAAAAAAAAAAAAACCGAAACCCAAATCATGTCTGCCACTTAGACAGCAAGAGCTTAACTGGGTTTGTGATTTTTTCCATTATACTCATCTAAATACAGTAAAAGAAACTACAGATTCCCAAGAAGACTTTTATCAGGTAATTCTGACAAGTGACTGTACTGGAAGCAGGGATTCCTATTTATGCCCCCGGGCCAAGGCTTGCTGCCTTTTTTTTTTTTTTTTTTTTGTGTGTGTGTGTGTGTGTGTGTGTG
>VYZQ01034445.1:22521-39924 GCA_013400655.1 Mystacornis crossleyi | reverse complement strand
TATTTTTTTTTTTTAAGCTGTCAGTCTGCATCTCTTGCATGACTACAGAAGCATCCAGACATGGTTTTGAAAAGGGAGCTTTGTTGAAGTGGGACTGCTGTACTTTCAAAGTGCCTGTTACAACAGGCAGTCATCTCCGCAGCTTCTCCTCGTTCTCCCCCATTATGGTGGAATAATAAAAANTAAATGAGCACATAGAGAAAACTAGCATTGAGAGACAGCAATTTTATGTGTCATGGGGGAAAAAAAAGCAAACAAAAAAACTTATGAAGTGTAAAAAGGTGACAATTAATTTAATAATTTTATGTTGTGAATGACAAATGTTTGCTGAAATACTACAACAAAATAATTCCAAAATGCTATCAGCAATGTCAGGAGTTAGGTCATTAGGGGGAACTTTCTTTTATTTGCATCTCCCTAGGATCCCCACCACAAACTGCATTTTTGTTGGGGGGAGGGGGGGCTGTTTTGGATTTTGTTTGTCTTTATCTCCAAAGAACACCTTAGCAGAAGCGATCGGCTTTGACAGAACACCAAAATTCTGGCACTGAACCATAAATTGACCATTACCATAAAAAGAACTGCTAAATGAGAAACTATGTGCTCAGTATAAAACTAATTTCATGCTTTCAAAAGCACACAGTGGCTTCTAGCAAGATAGTGGCCCAGGGACTTGCAAAGACAGATTGGCTAATACAAATGGTGTGTGCTCCTGATGCAGCCTGCTTAGCCAAGCTTTACATGTACTGGCAGTAAATGGAAATTCTCGAACGTTCTGTCAAACAAATACACACTTATCTATAACTTTGGAGCTGAAAGCTATAAAACAGCTGCCTCATAAATATATTTAGCAGGAAAAAGCATGAGCTGTCCTAGTTCCTCAGAAGAAAAAGAAAACCACAGCAGTCTTTACATAGTAAGGACAGACATTTCTACAGCGAACAAAAAAAAATTAATAAATATTTTTCAACATATTTCCTTGTTTTATTTTTTAAAAATTACTATTAGCATACACAAATATAATCATAGAAGGTCCCACCTCACCAACTCAATATTTGCATAACAGCAGTGCTTAATAAGTAACTCAGCTGAACTAATTTTTTGTGTTCTGCTATAGGTGAAATTCTCAATAAAACCCCCTTTTTTAAAACACGTAAGTACAAAGTCTGTTTAGTGTATGATAATATTTCTTTCAAGCTTAAAGATTTACTACTAGAACTTCACAGGCTACCTTTGGTACACTGTTACCTTAAATAAAACTTGGTGCACTAAATCTCAAATTTAACTGGTTAGGGAGAAGCGACAGTAATTTTATACCCTTCTCAAATCGAGCTGTCAGTGCAAATGAATTACTGGAAGCTGTCCTGGGCATGAAAGATCATAACTTTTAACATTAACAACGACAGACACATATAAGATGTCAAATCCAGTATACAGTTTATTTTGTTCTTTACTTTTTTAGTTTATCTGGAGAAACCGACAGCTCTTCTGTTTCACACATCATTGTAACTACACTTTGAGATTTAACAAGCCAGAAAGCAAGCTCTGGTAAGAGGTATTTATTCACACTGCTAATAAGCTTCTTTCTACAACAATAACACAGCATCACTGACATTCAAAAAACATTTAAAATGCATAGGAAGTCACCTACTGGAAAGATGCCCTCTGCAAACAGCAAGCAAGGAAAGGGAGCTTGCCACATATTTAGTTACTTTTAATACTGAAATAAGAAGAGAAGAAAAAGATGCATTATATGCCTTGCCATTTTTATTATCCTTTCCACTGGAATAACTAAAACAGAAATGCAGTGCACATAGAAATAATAGCAAACATGTAAGCATCCACTCTTAACGTCGTAGCACAAAGCAATTCAGTGAAGTTTAATAATAAAAAACAGACTCACCTCTACTGGGAAGCCCACTCCACATTATGGCAATACTATTTAGCAGGTTAAACAGCAACCAAGTTACATAAACAAAACTTCCAGTATGTGACCAATATGATCTACGGTGCTCCAGTGTTGGCTCCAGCCCCGATCATCTGTGTGACAGTTCACTGCCACACCACAGCAGCCTCAAACCTTCCCAGATGCCGGCTTATTGCACTGCTCATTGAAAATCCTTCACACGCTGGCAACATTTTAGGGAAGGACAAGCACACTCTGAGTCATTTGTAAAGAAAGCAAAGCAATTTCAGTTCTGTATCTTCATGCGTACCGAAACACAGAGCACTGTCAAAGTAGAAGTCTGCCTCAATTTATGCTGAGAATCAGGCAACCCAAGCCTTCATTATCAATGCATGGAATCAGCTACAGAGATCAAATTCAAACAAACCATAAAAAAATAAAAGGATATGATTATGAAAGGCGCTACAGATTCAGCTCCTAACCACACAGAACGAGGAATCATCTATCTAGACTGTGTAAATGTTAAAAATAGCTCTGTCTTTTCTACAACGAACACGAGACAGAGGAGAATCAGCAGCCTGTATTGTGATGAGGTTCATTATTGGGGGGAAAAAATCCAGCAATAAAAATTAATGATTCCTTACAGCTTTCCTAAATAAGATTAATTCAAAATTATACAAATGAAATAAGTATTTTTTAACCATGTAACAGACAAAGTCTGTACATATTAAAAGACAGGATATCTAGTAAAAAGAATAATAAATATTTGGCTAAAAAATTTAGAATACTGACCCAAACAAGACTCCTAAGTCTAGCAGATAAGGTATTTGTACCAAAAAAAAAAAAAAAAAAAAAAAAAAAAAAAAAAAAAAAAANAAAAAAAAAAAAAAAAAAAAAAATCACTAAAAGCATAACATTACCTGACCAATGCCTTCATCCCTCCAAAACAACAGTACTTTTGATTTACTTACTATGAAAAATTTCCATGGTTTATTAAATTCATGCTACTCCTACTCCCACATGGACTTCTTGCAACGTATACGTTCGTGTCTTTTCGGGTACTTCATAGGTTTTCTTTCCCCAAAAAGGTGAGAGAGCATGTGCTGCTGGGCATAATCACACCAGAGATACACAGTATCTCTGTAAGACAGCTGTAATCTTAACCAGGTTTTCAAGAAATGGAAAGACATGTGAGTTTTTAATTATATTACCTCTACAGTTACCCAAATATACTTCTGGCTTATGAGACAAATATCAGAGAAATTTTGACAGGATCTGATCCCAGATGAGAAAACTTACTATACAGAGAAGATATCAGTTTTCCTTTTACAAGATAAATATAATAAACAAACCTGACTTCATTATTTTATATTTTCCAGTAGTTTTAATACAGAAATCATGGTTAGAAATGCACATGAATAAAAATGTCTAAATTTATAGATTCCTTTTCTCAGCTGTCTACACCTCTAAATGGTGGATCACATTCTTCAGTGACATAGTGAAAAAATCCTTGCAGCAACATCAGCTCAACTGATTTAGGAAGCTCTCCAGGCCATGCCCAAAGTCATTAAATGACAAAGGATACACTCCCAACTGAAGCAGAAGTTGTGTCACCACTACCCCTGCAGCCATTCTCAGCTTGAAACCACAGCTGGTGAGCAGCCGTATTTTTGGTCCTGGACTCTAGAACATTTGATTTTCTGATGTCATAATGCTGGTTTTTTACCACAGCATAACTGCCCTTGAGGAGAGGTTAAACTGTCCAGGAAGGAATTTTGCTATGAGAATATATTTATACAAAGTAGTGGGCAAAGGGTGCCAAATGTACTCTTCAATTTTCTTTTGAAATCCTTCCACATTCTACCCAAAGGACCACCCGCTATAAACCACTTCTTTCCATAACAGCTACATACTCTGTTTGTTTGCCTAATGTCATTCATGTGTTCCCCACCTCCAAGAAAATGATGTGGAGCCTAGAGATGAAAAGTTGGTCTGATAACCTTTACCAAAAAGAGTTATGGTTTTCAGCCTTTACCAAAAAGAGTTATGGTTTTCAACTTGCCATTAGGGAATTTTTGAATGTTTTTCTCTGATGAAACTTAACTACTTTAAAAGAACTGATCTCAACAAAATAATGATTTCCCCAATTTTTTCCTGAAGCCTACCAGTGAGCACACATATCACCTACTTAATATTTTTATTAATTTTACCAGTACTTTCACAGTGCTACTCAAAGAATGGAATACTATGGATACGGTGTGTAGTTATTGGCAAATACGAAACCAACTTTAATGTCAGTTCTGGGCCTTGATATTAACTCTCATCATCAACATTTTGTGAGGAGTACCAAGCGCCCAAAAAGAATACAATAAATCTGCTTAATTTCAGAGCAGCTAATCATAACCCTGATGGGTCCCTTCCAATTCAGCATATTCTACGTTTCCATGATGACTTCCGTGAAACAAAAACAGCAATTGCTTATCATAAATACATTTCATATTGTAAGGAAAATGTGTTGTACCATTACCTATTTCTTAAGTAAATGATGGAAGAGACTCAAGTGATGCAAAAAATGTGGTACCAGCTACCAAATGCAATCTTGTTCAAGAGACCACTAAATAAGAAAAAAGCCAACACACCCTGTAGAAGGAAGTGAAATACCAAGAGTTTCTCAACAGCTCACTAAGCTAAGTTTCATAACGGGCATGTAACTCTTTGTTATTATTTCTATTATATTGGAGACAGCAATAGTTTTGCTTTTTAGAGAAAGTCTAATATTTTACAAATAGAAAAATGGATTTTACCTGGAGTAAGATAGCAAAGTGTGGAGCAACCTCCTCCTCTCTGGCCCCTGTGAGAGGAAGCCCTGAGGAGTTGCTCTACTTTGTGCCCCCACAAAACCAGCTTTCTTGAAACTACTTTCTGAAAGGTCGGGCTGTATGCAGCAGGCATGGAAGGCAGAAAAAGTGCTGACCTTCTACAAGTCTGAAAAAGGTTTTGGCCCAATGCAGAAAAAACAGTAAGCTCACAGTGCTTTCTACTATCCTCCTCTTCTCTACGGACTTATGCACTAATTCTATAGCTGTGCATGCACACATTTAATGGGACTCAGGTCAGAAGCTTTTCCAAGATACTTTTGGTTGCTGCTTTGCATTCCTCTGAGTACTTGGTAGAATAATTCATAAAGATCTTCTGCAATAAAAATCAGATTAACCATGTCTTTTTTTAGATTAATGAAAGACAAACACTGAGAAGGAATTGAGGATCTAGATCAAGAGGCTTAAAGTAAGCAAAAGTTCCGTTCTCCCTTACGTTGGCACAAAGCAGTCTTAGATAGCAAGTAAGCTACCTGTCAGAAAGCCAGTCTTGGCCCAGATAAGGATTAAAACCTACATACAAAGACCTGTGTTCAGGATTAGATTCTTCTGATGAAAACCAAGAAAAAACTCCACTGAAATGAGAGCAGCGCACCACAGTTTCATTCTGTTGTGACCAACCATCATTTAATCCTGCACTGACCTAGTCATCTGGCAAGCTAATTTCTCTCACAGTTTCATTAAAAAAAAAAAAGTCTTCCTCGCATGCATGAGGCCAAAATTGGGAATGTAGATTTAAGGCAATCTGGAATATTTTCAGTATAATTTCTCAATGTCTATCAATAGTCCGTTTAATTTTTTTTGGCTGAAGACATTATTCACACTTTCTTCTTTTTTTAACTAATATGCAAGTTAGCTATACAGTCCATGGATCCTATCAAGAATAATTCTGAGTTCTTGAATTGTGAGTCTCCCTGCCTCCATGAACTTGATAGGCCACCTAGACTTCCAAATTTATATGACACTGCACAAAGAGACAAAGAAGCTCTAATTTATGTTGCCAAAAGCAGAAGAAACCCTGACTTGTCCGTACTCCCTTGTTCTTCTCCCATGCCCAAAATTGCTGTTTTACATTCTCCCTTCCACTCCCACTACTAGGCCCTTTTCGTGACCTGATTTAAGTCACAAACACAACAAAAGCTTAGTCATTTATGTATTTATTTTGCTGTATTAACGAGTCCCTGGCTGTCATTGCTATGAACCATATCACAAAACTGTGTTTTTATATTCCCTCAGGAAGTCAACCTGTGATTATTTCCTCAGTACTGCAATGTTAGCACAATAACTTGTAGCACTGTTCCTTACAAAGGGTCATGGTATAGCGTCCCACAGCACTTCCAAAACTGTCCTGCAACGTCAGGGATTTCAAGAACAAAAAGGCAAAGCTGCTACCAGAGTACACTACACCCTGACATCCCAATCACATCTCCAGCCAAACTTACAGAAAGATCACATGGGCATTAATGACTGCCACCTGGGCCCTAAAGCACATCTGCTCTTTAAAACAGCCTAGGACCCAGGGAAAAGGGATTCTCCTTTGCCCACTTTTAAATTTGGACACTTTCTGTAACAAAATGAAACTTCCCTACGCGTTTCCAGACATCTGTAAAATCTGGACTTCTAGTACACTTCCTTAAAACTACACCAGCTGTTCCCAAGTTACCACGGGGGCAAAGGAGAGAGAATCAGGAGACTCACCAGGAGATACCGCCCCATGGAAGAAGCAATGAGAATTCCTGGAGCAAAAATCGGTGTCACCTCCGAAGAAGTGGGAGGAATACAAGGAAGCCACGCACGGAGGTGACACGAGCCGGTATTAGCGAAGAGCCCGCAGCTATCCCTCCCAACCCCGGGATTGGTAACGCGCGGCTCCGCGCACGGCCCGGGCTGCAGCGCCATCGCGTGGGAGCCTCGCACCCCGCACTCCCGCCACCTCCCCGCCTCCGCCCGTCTTCAGCTCCCGAACAATTAACTCATTAGCTCGCTGCCAGCGGAGAGGAAGCGAGCAGACTTTAATTAGCACTCAGCCAAGTTCGTGCCATACGCCCGCAGCTGGCTGCGGCCCCTGTGAGCAGCGGGTGCTCGAGGCCGTGCTTCCAGCGGGGGCAGGTGGGATCCCAGGTACCCAGACCAGCTGGGATCTGCCCCGCGCCGGCCGCCGCTGCTGCAGGCTCCAGCAAGGCCTGCTGGCTGAACAGCTTTAAACAGGCTCACTCCAAAATACGCCTCCCCAAGGGTGCAGGAGACCACCCTTTCTCTTCCTTTTTCTTTATTGGAAATAAATGAAATAATTTCCAACTTAAGCTGCAAAGGCAAACACACGCTTTCTTACTTTCCTGAGACTTCATTTATGTCCTTCTGACAGCAGCCTGTCCGTACATCGTGTGTGCCTGGCACAAGAGAAGGGGTGACCTGACAAACTTCAGCCTGAGCTGCAGTAAGACATGAAGGGCATGGCTGGTAATAAAGCGCTAACATAAGCGGTAGTGAAGGCTCTAACACCATGTGCAATGTACTCTCCAAGCAGAATACTCTTTTTCCAACACACAGTTTTCAACACTAATGTAAAGAAAAGGAGGAGTTCAGTGAGTGGATCAAATCACCAAAGTCGCCTAATGTAATCCATTAATTTCTTTGTTTTGGCAATATAAAGAAAAGCAGCTCTTAAATCTTTATTTTATATGGAATCGTACTTGCAATGAAGTAATTTAAATTGCACGTAGAAGTACAACGGCAAAAGAGCTTGTATATTTCAATAACTAGCAAGGCAAAATAAACAAGAAATAGAGTCAACTTTTTAGAAAAATATACTGCTAAGTACATTTTTAAGTCCCATGACAATTGCACCCTTACTCTAAATAGAAAGAAGTAACTTTAAACTCATCTCTACAATTATATTTAGACTCTAAATATATAAAAGCCCCTCCTCTATACAAAGAAAGGTATTATGACCAGGACCTAGAATCCCAGGTATCACATCTTAATAAACACTCCAATAGTGGTGCAACAAGGACCATTACCAGCCAGTTAAGAGCAACAAATTGAGCTTATAGTTGTAAAATGCAGTGAAAGTAAAAAATTAAACGGACATTTTCTAACAACTTGGGGCCACCTGTCACAGAGAGAACCACAAAAGAGAATGAATATGAAAATATGTCTCATCTCCATTTATAAGAAAGTCCACCAAGTGTCAAGGAGAACTGGATCCATCAATTCTGTCACACAGAATCAAGACAGTTCTGGCAGGTCTGTAATCCTGGTCTCTGAAGTGTCAAGGAAAATTTACAGTCGCGCGTATTTTACGGTCACCTCATTTTCCAGTGGGAATATTATTAATTTCACATTCATCTTTTGAACACAGAGGAAAACTCCAACCTGACATTGGCAGGAACTTTTGCAGAAAGTTTCCTAAGGTGTGCTGAACTGTTCATTAGGTAGCTTGTTAGAAGGGTGTAGCTATAACAGTGAGGTATGAGAGGGGCTATTTGCTTCCTTTGCATGTGGAATAAAGTCTGTTCACTGGTGAGGTGAGATTAATATAATTGCTTTCTTACCATCTGCAGAATTAGTTCTGTTTACAATGTTAGCTGAAGAAATGGGAAAGGAAGACTTACATTACAAGAGGTAATAACACTCCAGAGGACATGGATTAAAACCTAGCTGGGATAATGTCAATGTATAAGAAAATTAATTTCTACTTATTTTGGAAAATGTTCTTTGAGAACTACATCTCCGTAAATCTTGTTCTCCCACTGGTTCTTAAACAGTATATTAAACAGTTTATGTGATCACAGTAATAATAAATTGCCTACTGTAAGCCATCTCTTTCTTTTTAATGCTACGAACACAATATGCCTCAGCTATGAAAACAGAATGCTTATTTCAACATGCATTGGACAGACCAGCATAACTAGTGCACACCTAGGATATAGTCTAATACAGAGATCAGGGAACAAAGTACAAAGAAACAAGAATTTTAACTCCCAAGCTATACAATAACCCCAAAGCATGTGCTCCAGCAAACAACTGTATTCTGAGCATCATCATGATTACTCTTTGAGTAATGGTGCCAGAGCACCAGCTGTGATCCCCAGCAATGACAGCACAGGCACCAGATGAAGGGGTTCAGATAACAAAAAGCAACAAAAATAGAACATTTTTTTATATGTTTGCATTGTATCAGCACGCAGAGGAATCTTAAATCAATCATAATGTCTCACAGATATTCAGTATTTTAACAATGCACCCAATTACCTAATCTAGATGTTATTCAATAGGAATTTAATATTTTGGATCACACACCTTACATAAGTGATACCCTTACACTACGTAGTTCTAAATTGACCAAAACAGTACCATAGACTTCAAAACAAGTTAAATTCAATCAAAGAGAAACAAAATCAGAAAAAAGAAAAAGCTAAACCCATCAATGCACCTTGACTGTTTCTATACAAAACAAAAGAAACCAAAGCCAGTGTCCTCATGTAGCAAATAAAAACAGATATTACTATTAAGAAAACTTCTTTTATGAAGATTTGAGATCTGTTAGATTTTTTTTTAATAGCTAGGACTTAAATAACCCCCACCATAAAAAACAGAAAAGCATATGTGCTTTGTATTTTTACATTATGCATGCTAAACACATTTTGTCCAAGCAGTTTAGACTTTTGTTTTGCCTAGTAAGTAAAAAGTCTTATTTTGAATTACTTTTTACTTAGAGGTCTTTTCCAGTTGAAACCAGTTCTATGAGTGAGAGTAGTTAAAACCCAGATGACCAAAAGCAGAGAATGAAAGGGCCAGGCCTGTAAATGCCATCTCTCCTCCTTTATCTTTCCACTACGAGATTTCTTTTAGAAATTTCTACTGTACACATAGCATCCCTCCAGAACTTTCTTTCGGGAACAAAAGCAGATAAAATGTGTATTTGGATCCACAACAGTTACTTTTAAATAGACCATATCTCAAGGTCCAACACAGTAATTAATCCCACATTAATGGAATATTGCCTCAATACCACTTGGCTTCACAGGAAAAGAAATACGCTAGTAATTCTGAATATGGCAAAATATTATTAACTATCAGGATTAATCTATATTAAGTTTAATGGTTATGTTGGGTGGAGAAGGTAGAGCTTAGAAGTTTCCTTAGAATTCTTGACCAAAATCCAGCATCTCAAGCTAATTATGTACCTGTGCTTGTACTTGCAAACAAAGTGCCAGGAGCTGTACTTGTAGGGAGTTTTCCATTATTTAGCTGCTTCACTCTTTTCAAGTGAGACTTCCCGTTGTAATGAACTTGAGCTTGGGCTGCAGAGTTCAGCTGTATATTGCACACCTCACAGAAGGAAAACAGTATCTTCTTTTTTTCTTTGCTTAATTGATAATCCTCTCTGTCATTCCTCAGTCCTTTTTCTTCAGAGACCCGTAGAACAGCTGGTTGATTCATAATCCCATCTTCAATGATGTGGTCAGGACTTAATGGACGCTTCATACCTACAAAGAAAAGAGACAAAATTGTTGCTAGATAGCAACTAATCCTTACTATTAAAACTGCATTTTCTTTTTTAAAATGCTATAATGCATGACCCAACGACCAGTTCTAACAAACAAGGTTCCAAACTGCAGAGGCATTGCTTAATATAGAAATAAATGCATTTGTGACACACCATAGAGCTCAGAAATAATAAGTGGGAAATATATCACAGTCTGTGCACAGCAACTTGCAACAACTCATTATTTTGTTCTGCAAGCTCTCTATTTTAAAGCAGATTTATTATCGCATTCTAGCAGAGGTTAAGATTATTTTCAAATACATTTCTTTTGCCTTACTAAACACTGGTTCCAGAGCTTTTTACTTTCCAATGACCATAGCAGTGCCCACTGCTTCAAATACAATTATTCAACAAAAAGGACGCCAACATGGGATGTTATGGAAACACTGGAAGAAAGCAGACTGTTCAGATGAGACTAATGAAGCCTTTCCACTTTTACACACATCCGAATCTTCAGCCTCATCCAAGCATTGTATGTTATCTGCATTAGTCCATCAATACCTTCACAACTCAAACTACTGTACAGAGGAAAGTCAGGTAGATGTTAGTCTTGCGCAAGCTATACAAAATCATGGGAAATGACAGTCCCTGAACATCAAGCCAAGAGCCTGAAATATTAACTCGCCCCAGAGAATAAAAACCTCATCGTGACCAATGAATCAAGCTGCACAAAGAACAGTTTTATAAACATAGGGGCAAGGTCTCTATTTCATTTAAGGTATGGTGCTAAACCAGCAGAGGAGAAATGGGGGTTCTAGGGTAACTTGTATAGAAAATAATTCTGTTTTTTAGCTACAAAACTTGCTGTTTATTATTTTTCCCCCACCACCCAAATACTCTGCATGGCCGAAGGCTGGCTCAGAGAGCTGTGCACTAAAGAAAGGCTTGCTCTTTCTAGGTAAGAGTGCACCTATATTCAGCTGTCAAAAGCAAAAGACGTCAAACACAAGGTCCCTTTTCCAGCCTGGGAATCCGAGCAGCACAGAACTTTGTGTACACCTATCACCCTGTTAGGCAGGAGCACTGAAAGAGACAAACAGTGAAACCAAAAGTGGCAGCAATCCTCCCCAAAAGAGTGTAGTATTCACAAGTAATGCTATAGTACCCCTCTAATTATCCAGGTAAGTACATCACCAAGAGAAAGTCTGTTCTGTTCTCTGGCACAGGGATGTCAAAGGAAAAAGCTTCATAAATAGCTGAAGTCATTTACATGGTAAGAGAATAACTCATCACATTCCTAACTCTAACCAATGTCTAACATTTTTGTATTCGTACAGATTCCTTCTCAAGTACAATTCCCTGATCAAGTACTCTAAGTAGACTTCATGTATATGTTTCTTATAGGTGATAGTTCTGTCATCGAACAAACAATATTAACAATACATTAAGATATACATCACATCAAATAAAAATAAAACTTATTATTAAAAATAATCATAGAGTACAGGTACCTAATTAATTTAAAAACAAAATACTGGTGATCCTGAAAACCTAGGCTAGAGACTGTCACACTAAATCATTTAAGTGTAAGTATCATATTTCAAGGCCAGCAACCAAGATCCTTGACTCAGCTGAGCTGACATTTTCATCTGAAAATTTAATCTGTTTAGAGCTTCAGTATTTGTTATTTTTCAATGTATTTTAAACCATAAACAACCTCCCCTAGTCCCTTTGTTTCCTGTAAATTTTTATTTCAACATCACTGTTGTAGTTTTTGTTCTCTGAAGTAAAAGATTTTGAAACAAAAATTCTTTTACAACTTGTATATACAAACATAATTATATAATAATAAAATAGGTTACACATTAAAAATCCTGGCCTGTCAGAAATCTCATACATTTGATTGCAGACAGAAAATAATCCAAAATATAATTCAGAAATTATTTCAGTCATCCGTAAGATCTTAACAAAGCTCAGTAGGTTTAGATACCTTTAAAACTGGCAGAGGCAAACATCTGCATTAGGAAGCTGTGTGGGCCAGAAGGAGGACTGATGGAGCTGCCTGTAAGAGCACCAAAGCCTTGGAAACAAGGAGGGTTATTTTGGAAAGCACCAGGCTGGTACCGCATCAGCACATTATCCCTGCAGCACGAGATACGCACACTCCCGCACTGCATGTTTCTGCTTACTTTCCTCCAACAGAACAAAACCTTGGTAGAGTCTGGTGTTTGCTCAGACATGGACCAAAGTGGGGTACATGGGGAAAATCAGAACACTTGCCTCAAAAGTACAGTCCTGACATCACCAAAATTGTCTATAAATATGGACACACCCAGAAAGAACAACTGAGCGCAGCAAGGAGTCACACGCTGCCTGCACCCTTAGGCATCCCAGCTGCCAGCCTAGAAAGAAAAATAACCTTCAAACAAATTAAAAGAAATCACTGCCCAAGTTCCACTTTTGTTTAAGAAAACAAAGTAACTATAAATTCAGTTTTACCACAAAGTTGCATACACAGGACAAATAAGTCCTTGCAGCAATCTCTTGCTACTAATTTAAGAACTAAAAAAATCCAACCTGAAATTTTAAAATAACCTTGACTGCCTTAAGCTCTGCATCTCAATTAAAAGGTGGCCTGATTATAAGCAGCAATGACCTCCCAACAACTGACGGGAGCAGCAGATGCAAGTCACTTCTGAGAAAATGCCTGGACTGAGCACAGGAGGGCTGGCAGCAGCATATTCTGACCAGTCCAGCCCTGGAGAGGACCCGTCCACGCAGCCAGAGACAGAACCGTGCCAGCCCTCAGAAGTCTGCCTGTTCCTAACAGAAATCCCAGCCCTCATCCTGCTGGGATTTGGAGACCCGGACATTTGGTATCACTTGTGTTTGAAAAGCTTTGTTTAGTCTCTTCTAGAGTTTTTAAAAAGAAAATGTTGGTGGCAAACATGCACTGAGATTTTAAAGTATGGCCATTTTTCACAAAGTAATACAGCTTTCACCAGAAATGAGCACATCTTGTGGTGTTTATATTTGTTCAAAAACTGAAAAGGTTATTACAGGCAAGGAAAGTTTCCATTGTTTTCAAAACTATGTCTTCTTCCTTTCTTCTTTGAAGTTCAGGTTGGAAAAGCACACCTTTGAAAATCTCCACTGAAATGTCCTGTTTCTAAAATATACAGAACAAGTAGAATTCTGCATTGAGTCAGTGTTACAAATCTCACCATGAATGAAGTTTATCTTGTCCAAGCCAACCTTTCTTTAGAAGGCTATCTGAATGCTTCAAACTCTTACGAAAGCAACATGTTCATACTTATTAAATTGTAATAGGAAAAAAATAAAACAACAACAACAAAAAAACACACCAAAAAACCCAAACTCACCAACCAAAAACCACCAAAACCCCCACACACCAAAAAACTTTCTTCTTATTCTCTAAACTTCGTAGTCACTCAAATTTAGGCAAGCACACATCTGTCAAGTGTTTTTTTCCTTTCAAAAAGAGCTTATTGCTGCAGACAGACTGTGAAGAGTTCTGGGTGGTACTTGTTCTCACCCACCAGGAGTCAGATATGAAACAGGGCCATTTCATTCCTAAGGCTTACACATAGCTCAATAACATCATCACCTAACAGAAGCAGCTACTTGAGACTACAGTCAGTGAGCTGAGAATAAAGAGAAGTTACATAATCATTAAATTCTGTGAAACCAAAAGATCTAGAGTAATTGTTATAGGTAGGATTGTGAAGTATTGAGAAGGTGGTTTAAGAGTAAAAACAAGAATATGTGTTCATTAAAAGGCAGAAAGGTTGGGAATCATCATATGGAGAAAATACACTTGATCAATCCTGCAAGTTCCCAGTTCTGTATAACCCAAATACAGCACAGTGAAGCCAAGTCTTAGCAGCAGCTGATACATAACAATATCCACAAATTAAAATGTCGATACAAAAATTACATGATTCTGTCAGTCACACTGGAGTGATACACATGTTGCAAAGTCTGTCACTGTATTTACTCAGCTACGATTAGACCCAGTTAAAAACTGAAAGGTGAGAAAGGGAAAACAAGAAAAACAAAGCAGGCAACAGAGAAGAGCATCCATATATCCAGCTGAAATGATCCAGAAAAATATTAAGTCTGTATTGGATTGTATGCCATATTGGTCTCTCTCTTGCAGAAATAAGTTCTGATTCAAACCAGATATACTCATTTTTATTTTGATCAAAATCGTAAGAGGAAACAATGTAAAGTTTAAGACCTTTTCAGGTATTTGACACAAGCTGTTACCAGACTAAACAGGGTTGTCCCTCCATCACATTTCCTCCCCAGTACACAGAACTGATCTATCTCAATAGATTCTGCAAACAATACTGGAACAAGAATAAGTTAGTGATTTATGACACCACATTAAAATTCTGAAGTGTCATAAGATACCCTGTTAGGATTTCTGAAAACACATCTTCTCAGCCTCTTGCAGCTGGCAAAGAAATCTAAGCGTGGATATCATTTGTACTTGAAGCTCAAGGCAATTAGCCTTTCCATTTGGCTGGCTAATTTACTTTTAAACAGAGTTGTGCTTTCAGACGAGCTACAAAGAAGTATTATATATAGAACAGCGCTGTAGGTGAGAATGTGCAAATCTTTACTCAAAGGAAATAAGCTTTGGTTATCCTAATGAATTAGTGATGGTTACACAATGCATTCTTTTCCTGAGTGCTAGTCTAAACTTTTGCAATGCCCATTCCTAATTAGTTGATACTTCAAAGAACCACTACGCTGGAAATGTAATTGGACTGCCTTTCCTCTGTAGATCTGTGCCAGGTGAGCAAAAAAAGAAAACGTATTTCAACAACTTACATATGGGCAAAGAGAATTTTCTCCTTTATCCTTTGGAAATAATCAAATGAGTTATGGAAGACACAGGAACAAATACCAAAATTAACTGGCTTTCTGTAGTGTTACATTTCCAAAAAGGTTCATTTAGACAGCAGGGGAAAGGGGGGGAAGAGAGAGACCCAGCCTTGTGTTATACTCCTCTTAAGCATCTCCTATGGAGAAAAACTACATGTGCAGTGATATGAACTAGCGAAATCTGCACGCATGCCTTAAGAGCTGTGGTCTTGCAGTGGAGCAAGTACGATTCCCTAGTTCCTCATCTCTACCGTAAAATATTTACACACACCTCCCAAAAGTAAAAAAACAAAACAAACAAACACACAAAAAAGCCCACACAAAAAACCAACCAAACAAACAAAAAACCCCACAAAAAACCCACCAAAACAAAAACCCCACCCCATACAAACACAAACCAACGCTGAATACCTCCAGAGGAATATTTAAAAGAAACTCACTAGAACTGTTTTTTACAAGTCTTATGACCTTTCTTATATTTTTAGACAATATTTCCCAAACACAGATAAACTATCAGGAGGCATATGGTTTGCACCATCTGGGCAACAAGTTCTTTTGGGATACTGTGGCGAACAGCATATGCATAGTGCCTTGTGCACAGTATCCTACAGAGTTAAAAAAAGCACTAGAGACTATTTTGAAGCCAACCTTGAAAAATCCCCCATATGTTTAAGGGACCTGTTTTGTTTCAGAAGATGTGTTCCTCTTTCTTTCAGTACAAACCAAAACAGAGAACTGCCATGTTTAATCTGCATCTTGTTCTGAAATTCCTCAAGCAGGCATCATATTCTGCAACATCTCCACCTGTCAAACTATTTATTACCTATCCATACATATCTGATCAACTCTTGGTTATGTCTTTCATCTCTGCTTACAAAATACATGGAATGTTTTTATTCAAAGTTACAGTAAAAACTGGGTGATTCAGAACAGCAAACACAATTTTATTCCTTAGGACAGATAAAGAATAATGAATTAGTCACAGTACACAGTCCAAACTGGGATAAGCCATTTTTAAGCTTTAATTTTGATGCTAGTTTATCAATACAAGGAGGAATAGAAACTCAGCTTGCTATTACTGTGCAGGAGAAGTTTTGAGTGGTGTGGTATGACAAATGGCTGACAGCCTCTTCACTAACACATTTTAGAGCATTTAACATTTGAAGGAGATTCTCTTCAAACTATAAAAACAGATGGTTGTTTCACAACACAGACATTAGCTGTTCAGCACAAGGTAATTCAGAAAACTGGAAACATTCAAGTAGCAAGTATTTTGCTTTGCTTTACCAGCCTTGAAATTTTCCGTGTTAAGGAAACCTAAAATTAGACCTACTGCACTAGACTGTGAGCTCAGCTAAATTGGAGTAAATAAAATCACTCTCAACTTAGCTTATCACTGACTGCTATTGCACCTGCCAATATCTGTAGTTAGCTCTAATTATAAGGTTGATCCTTTCATCTGTAGCACCCATATTTACAGATTTCTGGCACTGCTAGCATTAACAGGAATACAAGAATCTATTTACACATCAGTTTATTTGCCAAAGAGATACATCCTCACCTGACATAACACATCAGACTGCTGCCAAGCAGGCTAACCAAGTTTGGAGCCCAGACAGCTACCCTGGATTATGCTTCAAGACGAACAGATAGTTTTACAGAATTATCATAATACGATTTTGCTTGATGGACCATTTGACAAGTTGGTGCCATCTACTCAGCAGTCTGTCATTAAGCCACTACTTACCTTCAGTTAACTTGCACGCTAAGCAATCTTGGCTAATTACAGAAGAATATTTAGATGCCCAAAGTGTCCAACATGGTTTAGATGTTATTTGAGACATTTGTCTTCCCCTACCACGTGCAGAAGCCTACCAGAGAGAACAGACCTTCCAGCAAAGGGCTACTTAGCTCCCTTAGCTTTCTCTAGAACAGGTCTGTTGAACAAATCCATGTAACAATCCCAACATCCACACTTCTGTCCCTGGTATGATATCTGCAACATATTCAATCAGGTACCTCGTGGTCCAGCGTGTTTTAATGTCCTCATNTTAACAAATAAATTGAATAATACCGCCTCTAAGATAATATTCTAAGACTACTTCCTAAATCTCTAGACTTCTACAAAGTTGCTAGATTGGGATTTTTACTTGTAACTTTCAAAGTACTGGATCCAAGTACGATTTAAATCAAATGACTCCTTGTATTTCTCCCAA
>VYZQ01034445.1:0-21527 GCA_013400655.1 Mystacornis crossleyi | reverse complement strand
TTAAGAAGCTTAAGATAACTTAAAGCCAACTGCAAAACAAATAGGTTTTAACTAACTGGACACCTGATTCAAGATGTAAGGTACTTCCACTGAAGCATCTATTTTATTTATTAAAAAAAGTTGTTCATGGTGTGAACTTGCACAAATAAAGATCAAAACCTACTAACATAATCTGAGGTTCCTACCGGGTATTTGTACCTGGCTGTTACTTTATCTTGCTTGAGCATAATCACATTTGAAGGGTAAATCAATCTTTGGTCTCAGGAAGCAGAAATAATTTCCTACCTTCTTAAAAATACCAAGAATTCATCTAAGCATAAAAGGAAGCCACAACAGAAAGTCAGGCCTACTAGATGGCTGTCCTGTTCTTAAGTCTGACAATGCTAGGAGCTGAATATACTTTGTACTGGAAACCATTAATTCAGGATAAAGCCTGGTAATGATGCAAAAGCACTCTTGGACACAAGAACTTTGAGGATTGTGTGAAAATAATAGCTGGGCACGAACAAAGAACAGGCCACATTCAGAAATAGTGTGAGATTGAGATCTATCAGCTTGATTGGAAGCACTAAGAGTACAAAGAACAAAAAACTGCAAACATGATCAGTGAATGTCAATCCTAAAGTGCTCCTAAAAAGATGGTCCCAGATTAGTCACCATTCATAAGATGCTGTCACTTTCTATGTAAACAACTGATTCTCTTTTGAGAATATCAAAACCAATGTTGCCTTATACTATAAAGGGACATCACACCTGCTTTGTGTTGTTAATTACTTAAGATTTACGATCAAATTATAAAAATATTACCCAACTGGTAGTGACAGACCGTACAGTGGATCACCTGGTTTGAAGCCACCTGCAGGAAGGCCAGGTTAAAGTTAGCACTGACCTGAATCCAAACCTTCACTTGCCCTTTTCTCTGTTTAAAGGAACCACACCCCAGCATATTTTATGCTGATACTGAACTCAGAGAGATGTCCAGTGAAGCCGAAGATACAGCCACTCCCTAATTCCTCCTTCCCATGCACAGACCTCTCCTAAACTCGAACTGCAAGTAACCTCAGGCTTCAAGTGACTGTTGCTTGCAAAATCCATTCTGAACACCTGTGTTATTCCACATTAAAATACACACTTTCATTCATTAAAAAAAAAGAGCCAGCCTTTTTCTAGTTTTGCTGACATTTCACACCCTGATCCAGAAATAGGACATGCATGTGCTTCCATGCTGTAAATAATCCACTCTGTTCTCCCCTCAACTAAGAGCCATGAGAATAAGTGCATTTGCTTGTACAAATTTGGCAGATACTCCTCATTTCTGTGCTTCCCAGCCACTGCAACCATATTAATGCTTTAATTTGGGTTTTATAAACTTTTGGACCTAACTAACTTTTATATTTTAATTTGAAGCTGAATGGTAGTACCTGAATTAAGAATTCATGTGACAGATTACTTGAGTTTCTTCCCTTTTATTATTAATTTGTATTTATTATTAATCTGGTTTTTATTTTATTATTAATACTGTTTTATTATTAATCAATATACTACTTGCATATCATACTTAATAGTCAAAAACACGTGAAGATACTCTAGTAGTATATTTCTCTACCCTCAGAACAAATTGCCAATTGTCCATTGGCAATTCCAGCACCACTAAGGTGGTGCACAAACTTCTTAGGCCCTGCACTCTTGTAGATATTCTACACCAAGTATTCTGGAGGCACTGAAAAAAAGAATAGTCAAATCAGCTATTTGAATCACTAAAGTAGATGTCACTTCATTAAACTGTTGTTTCACAGAGCTCTGCAGACCCCAACGTAAGAAGCGCATGGACCTGCTGGAGGAAGTCCAGAGGAGGGTCACAAAGATGATTAGAAGACTGAACTACCTCTCCTTTGATAAGAGGAGAGAGCTGGGGTTGTTCAGCCTGGAGAAGAGAACGCTCAAAGAAGACCTTAGAGTACCTTCCAGCACATGTAAAGGCTGTGAGAGAGCTGGAGAGGGACTTTCCACAAGGGTATGGAGTGACAGGACAAGAGGCAATGGCTCCAAACTGAAAGAGGATAGGTCTAGATCACACAGTAGAAAGAAATTCTTCACTATGAGGATGGTAAGACACAACAGATTGCCCAGAAAAGCTGTGGATGCTCCATCCCTGGGAGTGTTCAAGATCAGGTTGGATGAGGCCCTGAGCAACCTGGCCTCATGGACAGTGCCCCTGTCCATGGCAGGGGGGTGCAACTNTCCATGGCAGGGGGTTGCAACTGGTTGGTCTTTAGGGTCTCTTCCAAGCCAAACCATTCTGTGATTCTAAGGTACCTATTTCAGCTGGTACACAGACCAGCTAAGTATGAGTAAAACAGTAATAACACAAACCAAAATGGATGTTGGAAGTTCAGTAGGAATCAAATTGCATGATAGAGGCACAGATTTCTTCCTTTCAGAGATATTTGTACTTGATACAACTCAGAATTTCCTACAGGGTCAGCTTTACTGTCTAAAATACTCTACATAAGGAACCTGTCACATGAATGACAAGCAGCCCTTCCAAAAAGACAGATCTAAATAACATTTCTCAAAGCACTTATGTTCAGAAAGAGGTTCAGTGCATAGAGCCAGGAACAGAGAGAAGATGAGGGAAGTGGCCTGTGGATATCCTCATGGTTCAGACTTCTGTCTTTGCATCTTCCCTGGGGAAAAAGGGAAATAGGAGTAGAGGAGGGCCAGAAGATGTGTATTTCTATTTCTGCATCTGGAACAAAACTATAGGGTGTTTTCTGCAAGAAATTTCACATCTTTTTCTCCAAACTGTCCCCTCCATTTCCACATCAACTCGGAATGCACTGTCAAAGCAAGGGCATGTTTCACAGCATGCATTTGTGCTCATTATCAGCGTCAGGTATGATGCAGTATGAGGCATCTAAATATCACTGCTGACACAGTACCTAAGAGAATAAAATTTTTAGCACAAAAGCAATGACAAAGACTAAAGGTCTGTCAAGATAAGAGCCATTCAAGTTTGCCATCAAAATGAACAAATTATGGAAGAATCAGCTTACACGCACCCATATTCCAGAGATGAACCCAAGGCACACAATTCATCTTTTGCTGATAACTGCATAAAGTGAGCTTCTCATGGTGGTGACTGCATACCAACTGCCACGTTAACAAGCAGTGTCTTCCTTCAGACATTTACAAACATCAGAATGCTTATTCATGACAGTCCCACATATCATCTGCCATCCCAGATGGTGACTGGTGGGATGCTGATTTTGTCCTAAGGCAGTTACCACCCACCAAGATAGTGTATGCGGGGCTAAATAAAAAGCATGTGCCATCTGCTGTCAAGTTTAGATGATTTGTTGAGAGCTACTAGATTAGTTTATTTTAGATCGGACAAATTGGGAGGCTATAGCTCTCTAACTGCCCAATAAAATAAGGGCAAGTTGCACTGCAGAAGAGACTAAATCAAGAAGTTACGATGTTCTGCTGGGTCCACCTACCGACCTGGGAGCAGCTATGGATTCTCACTGTGATCAGCGGCAAAAGGCACATATGGCCCACAAGTTCAGAGGGAACCTGTGACCAAGAAGCAATTCTACAGAACTTACAGTTTTCCTTGGCCTGAAAAAAATTTTTAGGAATTTTCTTTCTTGCCAACAGGATGTTTTTTCTACCTCCTCTTCTTGCAATCCATCTACTGCTATCATTTTGATAGCTAGTCTCCATCAATTCTTGCCTGGTTCCAGTTTTTTTTTCTACCCTCTCTGTAGAGTCTTCTTATCCTCTTGCTCATGTGCTGTCATATTATATATACACAGAAGAACGAAAAGACAATTAAAAAGCAGAACTAGTATGATATCTTCTGCCTGCTTCACAACCAACATAAACTCACTTCATCTGTCATATCCATTTATAGGTGGTTAATCAAAAATACAGCCATTTCCCCAATACCCACTATTAGGCACTCAAACTACATTAAATAATTCTATGCATTCTTTTTAAATTATCTAATTAAATTTCTCTTTGTACATTGATAAATATCTAAACCAAGCAGAGAAAATAGAAAGGTGCATCCACAGAAGCATTCTTCCAAATCTTTTTAAATCACCAGGTACACGAAAGCCTTTCACTAAGGCAGAGAATTAACCCTTGCACAAGTATAAAGGTTACATCGCTGTCTTCATGGATGAAAAAAAGCATTGCTTAAGCTCAACCCTTAAGAACTAAAATTTCAAAATATGGACAAATTGCCTTTAAATCATTACCATCAGAAGCACAGGACACAAAGGAGAGAGATCATGAAGGTCTGTACTGCACAGTAATGAGAGAGAGGGGTTGCAAAGGTCTCTGCAGGGGCCCTACACTGTCCAGAGTCCCTGGCACTACAGCCCACGGGGCTGCATCAGCAGGGATCCTCCAGGAGGCCCGGCAGCAAATGCTCAAGGAAGATGCCTCCAGCCCAGCACAAGTGCATCTCCTCCTCCAGCACTCATACCATGAAGGGCAGAGGAACAGAGTACACCAGCCAACTGCAAATGACAGCTTAGCTTCTGAGAAAAAGCAGGGACTATCTAACAAAAAGAAAACTCTGGGAAACTACGGGAAAAGAAAACGATTTGTCATTCCTCTACCCCTACACATGCAGCCAGAGGCAGGGAGAGGTAACAAGGTAGGTTCTCCATGATCCTTAAGCATGTTTCCTTACCCTTCTTTAAACGACTGTTTGTACAACTGTCAATTGTTTTAAATCATCCCAGACTGCTTCCCCTGCTGCAGAGTTCACTAATCCGTACATCCTAGTGCAGCTCTCTGTAGAACACGTGGCTTTATTAAATGGCCAAGTAATCATAAATGCATTTAAAATTCAATACCAGTTATTTAAGACAAAAAGACCTAAATAAAATTATACAAGTCACAGTCCGTCTTGTACTGCCATCCTGCATAGAATACAAGGCTGGCATCTGCTCAGGGATATAAACATCATTCCACCTGTCATTTTACAACTATGTATTTGAAGTCCTCACAGAATTTCATGCAGACTGCTCCCCTAAAAAGTAAAAAAAGTCATTTTGCAAAGGGATAAACTTCTGGTGACAGCAGTCACACAGAAAATTGGCCATTAATCTCCTCTGAATAAATATAACCCCAAGGAAGATGAAAGTGTGAGCAGAATACATATTTTGTGCACTAGAAAATGCTGAGGTACACAATGAGAAGTTTTACTTAAGCATTTTCAGCTGAAGTTATCTTTCAGAAGCCCATTTTACTCTCATGAGATATTTCTCTCCAGTCATTCACTTTTCAAAGCCCTTTGCAACTTTAAGATTGCAGAAAAGCTGACTTTTATACCTTATTTTAGCAGCTCTCTCCCTTGCCCGAGCTGTCACACTCCTTGGAGACATTTGGTAGTTTTCAATTTCTTCAAGATTTTATTAATAAAGGAATTTTTAAAAACCCATTGTTTTTCCCATGTGCAGATAGTTGACTTCGTAACACAAAACATCCTCGTGATAAACAATTCTTCTGTTAATCCTCCAGTTAATGAAGATCTTTCTCTCTCATACTGGCTTACCTAGTTGATCTGTGCTCAAGCCGTCCTTTGCTGAACAGCTGATAACTGAACACAGTTTCAGCTAAAGACAGTTTTAAACACACTTGCTGCCTTAAAAGACCCAGCAGGTTGAATATGCCTCCTGTCTTGACATCACAAGCATAAGATTTTGAAACATGAAACATTTGGAAAGGTTCACTTAGTAAAATCTAATTTATCAATCTGATGTCACCTTTGCTTATGACACTCCACTCACAAATTCAGGGCAGCTAGCTTTTAGAATTATATCTTGCAGTATTGGGCATTTTTTTTAAGCCTGGGTCATGCAGTCATAAAAATCCCCAGGAACTCTAGCTTTTTAAATATCCTTCTAATCCTAGCATAACTGACTGGAAACATCAACCCTAAAGGCTCAAAAACTAGAAGGGAATTAAAGAGAAACCAATTTTCTTCTAGATCTGAGATGATTTTTGAATGTTCAGAGCTGACAGTGTTCAGGCAGGAGCATTTATGTTCTCTCAGCCATACGCTTCATCAGGATCTGGACTGCTGCTATGTTTTATCACTGTAAGAAACATAAGACTTAAAAAACCAAAAACAAACAAAACCAAACCTCAATTCTAGTCCTCATGTACTTCCAGGACAAACCCTGAACAATCAGTATTTGGTCATACAACCCAGGCACTGATTCTGGGTCAACCCTGGCTGATGGTTTAATTTGTCTTTCTCTGCTGTGTACAGTCCATAAATCCATCAGAAGGCAAGTGTTTTGTCTTCGCCCATGTTCCCACAACCTCCCCGTTTTCACGAGGGCAAGTGGTAACGACTTGAAACTGAAGAGGGTAGTTTAGATTATAACCTTAAACTACTTCACTATGAGAGTGCTGAGGCACTGGAACAGGTTGCCCAGAGAAGCCGTGGGTGCTCCATCCCTGGAAGTGTTCAAGGCCAGGCTGGATGGGGCTCTGAGCAGCTGGATCTGGGGGAAGGTGTGTCTGCCCAGAGCAGGGGGTGGAACTAGATGACCTTTAAGGTCCCTCCCAATCCAGAACTCTCTATGATTATGTAATTCCTTTATTTTCCAAAACAAAGGAAGTCTCCCCATAACTAAACAGGATCTCCTTTTCCCTGGCCAGGACCCCTCTCTGCACCCATCTCAGTCTGAACTTGTCATGAGCAGTAATCAAATCAGTTTTCTGAACTCCAGATGGACACTCATAAGTTTTGCAATTGCAGCATTAATGCTCCCTTATCCCTGAAAAGCAGGAAGGCTGGGAATCACCAGTTCATTTGACAAAATAATCCTAAAAAATACACAAATCAAATTTTTTACTTAATTATGCTTCATTAGGTATGGCAATTAAGTGAGAGTTCTCAGCTATTGTAATTAATTCAGCTTATGAGAAATGACCAGTTCAATCATTAGGCCAAACAGCCAATTAAATGCCACATTATTTTTTTTATATTTATCAGTCCTTGGCTAACAAATGAATGAAGAAAGCCCAGTTCAACTGTCAGCAGAAACAGACTCATCTGCCATAGCAGACCACATAGGAAAGCAACTAGAGTTCAGAGATATTACAAAATATCCTTACAAAGGAATGGATAATAAGGACTTAATTTCCAGGAGAAATTTCCAAATGTATACAGCTACAAATTTCCCAATTACATTTTCTAATTCCCCTTGTAAAATCCTGGTTTGTGGCCAGTTTTCACTACAAAATAAGCAATTTTGTCAAAATGTTATTTTCAGAAATTGCACAGTCATTAAATACCATCATAAGCATCTGTTTCAGCAATGTCAAACAAGCATCACTAACAGAAAAATTGAAAACTGAGAACTCGGAATTTTACAGAAGAAACTTTCAAAGGGTTTTTTGTTTGTATTTAACATTAAAAGACTTTTCCCCAAATCTACGGCAGGAATCAATTTGAGAAGTGAGATAGCAGCTTTGTTTTTCAAACACTTTTAACCTATAATGAGGTCTTTCAGTTCGGAGACCCTTCCCGAGCCAGGCTGATACAGTGCCAGTTTCCTCAGTCCTGCTCATGCTGTGGAATGGGGCAGAGCTCGGGTGGCAGTTGTAGCTGTCCTAGACATGATCAACAAATATTCTTCAGGAAATGGGGATGTCCCCTAATGCCCACTCCCCTCCTTTGAGATATTAACAACCTCTCCTAAAAAATACACAAAAACCCCAAAGAACAATAAAATACACAACAGGGAGAATTATCTTCATAGAGAGGGCTGTCACTAACCCTGTGCAACCACAGATGCTACAGCAGAACCTTCAGCCACAGTACAACCATACATACTACTATACACTGATCAACCGTGGTCTTGCTCTCTAAAGATTTTCAAGAGTCGCACTCGATCATGACAGATTCTCGGGAGAAATTCATGGCACAGTCACCATTTGCATTTTATGGAGGTTTTTTATGACTCGTTGCATACTTGAGGCTAAGCCTAACATTCCTCACACTGCGAAATTTCCCAAAGGCACAAAGAAGGGGAGGAACCTCACGCCACCTCATGGCCACCTTTGGATTTGCCCAGCTTCATAAACTCCAATGACCAAAAAATTCACACAGACAAACATCTAAGAACTAACCACATTGAAAATGTCAACAGCTGTAAGACATGTTTAGTCTGTCAACAAGAGAAACAACACTTAGCAGGTTCCTCTATCCCATCTCCTGTCCTAACTTTGGGCAGACCAAAGTCCTTGCACAACTGCTTGTGCAAGAATGACACATGACATTATATTCCATTGCTACTGCTGGGCCAAGCATACACAAAACATATTATGGGCACCTCGTCAGATTTTCTTAGGGGGGGTTTTACTTGCTTTTCTTCTTGCTTTGTCCTTCCCGTGAAGTAGCAGTAGTTATCCAAATGCACAAGCCAATACCCAAATAGCTTTAACTCTCAAGATAGCACCTGCAGTATAGTTATCATTTACTGAAAGTTTGTCTTACACAGCTTTTCAGGGAGAAGATTACTGTGTTATACTACCTAAGCAGTATCTATTACACTTATAAGAAAACAAATTAGGAGACTTCATAGGCTCCAAAACCAAGTACAGGTAGGTCACATTTTTGTCATGATTTTCTAACAGCATTTCAGGCTGCTGCAACATAATTGCATTCGAGGTCTCCTTTCAGCATGAAGTGGCCAATATCCTCCCAATTTTACAAAGGTCTTTACCAATAACTTCTAAACCAGGCAGTTTTCCTAACTGCATTTTGAATTACACTAATCCAAAGGAAAAGTTCCATACCGACTTGCACTATTTATAGCATTAGGGGTGTCTACATCAAAAGGAAAAAACATGACCTAGGTACTAATGACTCCATTTTTGCTCTCAAAACAATCTGTAGGGACAGTACACAGGCGGATCTAATGCCTGCTCCTGGCATGAGGGCATATCTTATCGAGATTATCTGAATAAATCCTGAATAACAATAGAGGAATGGTTTTATCACACACATTTTTTAGATACAACGACAGACAAGATGAAACAGTATCATTCTGAAAGACCTTAACTATTTTTCATGTGTCTGACCATTTAGACTATAAACAATAATTAAGTACCACTTCATCTGGTCTCTTGCTGGCCTTCCAAAATCAAGTGGACAGATGGACCAGGAAACCACAAAGTTAAATTACTTTCTTTTTGGAGACATTAATCTGATTCCTTTTAGGAACATGCTTACTTCAGGGCAAGCACAAATATGGGGGGAAAATGTGAGAGAACGAGAAACTTTCCCACCAAAGTTCTCATTGCAACAACAACCCAAAAAATGGTAGTATTTCCCCAACACTGAAATCACTAATAAATACAGTCTGCCTACATTTTCCATTTCACATCCTAAACAGTGTTACATTGTAGTCCTAAACAGCTGCCACTTCCCACTCTCAGGACATCATAATGTCATTTTTATGCAATGCACTTTCCATTTTTGCACCACATACAGGCACTGTGAAATAAAAAACACTACACAAATTCAGATAATTTATTATCAGTGTAAGCATTAGGCATTAACATTAGTAAGCAGTCTGGAAACAAGTTCATATGGAATACCAGCTTGCCTTTTTTTAATACTTAACTAGATTTCATAAGATGTTCATAAAAGACATGAAAATAAAGAACATCAGCTGAATGTCCTAAACCAAATCACCCAAACAATTTACTTTAGCATATTGCAGAATACTGAAATAAAACCCCTGAAATTTCTCCAATGTAAAATACAGAAAAATTGTAACAAACTCATTGAAAGCAGAACAGAAATCTAATCAAAGAAAATTGTGTGGAATAGCTATATTCTATACAGGAGATATAAGTTATATTTCAAAGTAATTGTTGTGCAAGAGAAATAGGAACAAATAAATCGGTGTCCTAAAACTGTCAGTGAGTGAACTCATTTGGGAACTACAGCTGTTGCGCTTTAGAGATTTGGATTAAAATCCATCGTTATCTTTCAGTTAATACTCTTTCATCGACCAATCAGCAGTCATATGGTGTTTACCAACCCTGGTCACTTAACCCACTTGAATGGCCTTTGCGCTATAATTTGTACTTCAATACAATCAGATTACTTCTAATCTAAATGATTTGTGTCCTTTATGGGACAGATAAACACTAATCCCAAGGTTCCTAAAACATAGCAAGCCTAAACAGCGCCACTATGGCATCCATTATTTGCCATTTAAATACAGTATTTCATTCAAGTTGGGAAATACTTGATTTGATCATATTGACCCTGCCTTTCAGATACTCATTTCAAATTTCTTAGGCAAACAAAGAAGAAAGATTTACTAGCTGACACCACCACCACTCAGCAAAACCAGTGGCAAAACAATCAATATGCTAATACATAGATACTACTTTTTGATCAAACTATTTCACAGGGGAAAAAAATTATTTTTTAAAAGAAGACTAAGCAAAGAGGAACATTTTAAAACTCGTTTTTCAGTAAGGAGTTAAACATTCAGTAATAGCTCACAGTCCCTGGGTATCAATTTTAAAGGTCTGCCTCCTCAGAATGGTTTTCCAAGTATTCAGTAGTTAAAGTGTCCTCAACCATTCCTGTTCTTCAGTTAATCTTGGGTGACACTTGGAAGCAGTTGCGCTCCAGTGCGAGTCTAGCATCTAATTACATTTAGCAGTAATATGCTTAGGCTCTGATCTCACAAATGCTTTTGCACAGGTGGATCAGTGAGCGTGCGACAATGTCCCTAGAAAAGGAGGGACCCACACATGCATGACTGCAGCCAAGTATATCCATGTATCTGTACCTCAAAAAAATGCCAGAGTTGGGAATAAAAACAGTTGAATAGCTCAGTAATAACCTCATGGTGACAGCAAGTATGCAAATAAACCTTTAAATAAAGGTATAATCAGTGTCACCATTTTATATTCATATATTTACCAACATATGTATTTCTGACCTATAAAGATGCCTACAAAACATACGACTTTGTAAAACAGAACTGGTCATATTCAAAGTTAAGACAGGATGACTTGGAATTGGAGAAAACATTCCCAAAGAAAAATTAAGATGCTGGATGATCTTAATAGCATCTGTGGCTATTAACTTACACGAATATGAACATGATTACTTAAAATACCTCAACACAGGTGCTTACATTTCATATTAAGTAAAACTCCTTCTAGTTTAGGTCATTAACTAGGCCAAAGTTCACTTTCTTGGTGTGCTCTCATTCACAGGCAGGGCTGCTCTCAGAAGCTGACCTCAGCCTACCTCGTGGTGATGAGTGAGCTCACACACATGCACACCCAGAGAATCGGGAACCACCACCACCGCCAAAATTCTGGTTTACAACAGAGTCACATGCTGACACAAAATCCTTTGAAAAGCCTCCAGCCAGATTTGAGAGGAGTGAGAAGATAGAACATAGGGCATGCGAGGCATTACACTATGAAATTTTCCATTCTGGCACCAAGTACTTCCAGGATTATCCAGTGATTGCCACGTATACTCCTTACTCTGCTCTGAAAATGGCCCTTCTGATGCTCCTTGTACTTTGAGAAAGATCCCCATTATACATTACAAAACAGCCACCTTGAAAGGCCCAGCAGAAACCACAGCTTGTTTGAGATTTCCCAGAAGTTGCAACAATTTCACAAGTGCTGGGAAAGCTTCTATAATTCACTTCTGAAATTATAACCTAACACACTACCAAATAGAGAGGACTGATCTACCTTTCCAAGAGCAGTAATCTTTGCTTTTACTAATTTTTCAAACTCTACCACAACCTCAAAGTTGCACATTTCCTTGAATACTGTATTTGTGTTTAACTCCAAACATGAAGTAAGCACAAACTGCAATTGTAAAACAGCAAAGCACATTTTCTCTTCTACTGACATTTAAAAGAACTATATGAGAGTCCAAAAGCCAAATGACAATGACTTGCACAGCCCACCTGCACAATTAGAGCCACTGCCAGTGCTTAGAGGAGACTTGAAAGAGGCAGGGTGTTGTTATTTTTTTCCCCAGATATCTAAAAATTCCTGGACCAGCTGTCCCAAAGACTGCTGGTTCCAAAGAGACTGTGAAGTCCAGAAACACAAAGAAATTTTATGAATGTGAGAAAGTAACCAGATATTTGAAGGAAGAACTTGTAAATTCTACAAATCCTTAATTAATCAATAAACACCTGGCAATAGCAAAACATTACCCTCTGCAAACCCCAGAATTTATGTCAGAAACCATACCTCCCATCATGGGAGTAGGTAATAGTCTTCACTTACAAACTCAGTAGCTCATGTATAAACTGAAAAGGTACCACACAGTTCTTGCAGATTCATAACAGTAAGTCCAAGCTTCACGAGAGGGGAAAAAAAAAAGAAGAAAAAATGAAAGAGAAAAAGAGGGAGGGAAGGAGGGAAGGCAGAGGTACCCACAAAACTCTAAGGGCAAACCCCAACACCCAGATGCAAGCCAGGAAAGGTTCTAGCCTTTGTGGGTCCATAGAGATAGGACCACAAGCTACATAAGGGATGGTCAATTCCTGAAATATGTAGGAAATGGATACAGATCACAACAGATTCAGAAATAAATGTGTTTGTATCAGACACAGGTGCCAGAAACATACCTGTAATGTTACTGTACTCTTGGCAGAAGGTGGTAATTCTTTTACATTTACCATGCATGGTAAAATAAAAAGGGCCTCATTCCACTCCTGTATTTCAGAGGGTTCCCCACAGTAATTACTGAAAGCTGCTGTCCCAAATAGAATCAAATTGTTTCTGGAGATCCAAACACGGCTGAAGGCAGTTAATTTCTTGGATATCCCTGATTCTTTTCCCCTTTCCATTACACAAGACATGCTTAAACTATTTAAACTATTAAGAATCCAGAACTCACCTGAATTTACAGTATTTTAATTAAGAAAATCAGAACCCCTACATCAAAGATGCTGTAAAGACAAATACGTGAAACTAACTGAGGCATTACTAGAGAAATTTCAGCTGTAACAGTAATACAGCAAAAATCACCACTTCCTTCAAAAAAGTTACTTGTATTGTCAAAGTAGCCATTTGGAAAAAACCTCACCAAAACTAATTAGTTAAGAAAAACAGTTGGCCAATGAGGGGTTTACAGCCCATTATTGAAATTAAATTGCACTGAAACACTATTTCTCTAGGATCAAGAAAAAGTTAGATTCCAAATACGTCAAACAGCTGCACTAAACTAAGTTTGAGCAAGAAAGATTACACCTGCATTTTTTACCTTACCTGCTGTTTTTATGCTTTATGGAAGAGCCACATTCCCTCCCCTCCTCACTTGAATGAATTGTGTATGTGACAAGGAGGCAAACAACTGTAAGCCACAGCAACGTGGACTTTTACGTCCTTGCCATAATAAATGAGGAGATGCTCACGACTTCCTCTGCAACATAACCATTCCCCTTCCTCCAGGAAACCATTAAACAACTAGAGGTGTGAACCCATTGTGGCTTTCTGCTTCATTAAGTCATATATCATTTTTACATAGGAGTCATGAAGCAATAAATCATGTGAGACAGAATGAGAACTAATTAAAGAGTCAGCTAAGCATAAAATTTTGCATTGTTGCATATCAGAGAATGCTAAAATCGGCCATATTTTGTATACTATATGGTAAAATATTAAAAGACTTTTTCAGCAGATATTTCTCTGCTGAAATTTTCTCTAAGAGCTGAGCACTGCTACCTGAAAAACATCAACATTTAAATTCCTAGCAGGGAAGCCCCATGAAACCCTGACTCACGTTTTTTTTTTTTTTTCCTTTTTAATAACAGATCATTCTGTCTTGTTTTGCAGTACAGTCTTGCATAGTCTTTAAACTTACTTCCCCCTTTTCTAACTAGAATAAACTCCTGTGCTTCTAAGGACAGAAATTCACAAACCTGGAAATCTCTACATACACTAAGCAAAGCATTAATCAAATGTATCAAAATCTAGCCCTTAAAGTACAGTGCAAACACTTCAGGCTATTTAGAGAAGTCCTTTACCATTTAAGGCCTTCCCCCTTTGAGGGGAGAAAAGAAAAAAAAAAAAATCTATTTCCTACCAGATTTCTCAGTCAGTGCAATTATGTTGTAAAAGTTCTTCTTTGAAGGGTTAGAGTTAAATCAGATGCAGACATGTTAACTGAAACATATATCTCACAACCCAAAAGAGCTTTTAAGTATGCATAATATTACTGTGACATCTAGAGCATCCTTTAGTAGATGAAAAACTTGTTACACCAAAGTCGTATAAAAACAGAGCACAAGGATGATCCTCTAATTCCAAGAGCTTTTTCTTTAAAAGACTTTTAATTGAACAGATATATGCAGATATATGTTCAATTCTTATTCCTTCTTCACCTTCTTTTAAGAGATCTAATAATTGTAGCTACTAAAACAATTCACCAAATGCAAGAGAATGAATCTCAAAGTAATCATTACCAATATACATTTCTTTAAAAAATATACATATTCATCAGTCTCAATGTGTAACTGCAAGGAATAGTCAAGTGCTTAGTCTTATACTCCATTTTCCCAATGGTGGTTTCCCATTAAATACCCTAAAAAAGGGAAGAACAAATGTTTTTGCATTCTAAATTATACACAAGTTTGACAAGTGAGCTTTATTTTTAAAGAGCATTCTTCGTTTTTTCTATTGAATAAAAAAGAAAAAAGGGTATGTGAATTTTTAAAAACTACACTTTTATTTCAGGTTTCCCTGACTGGAAAAGGCGCCCCAAAGAATTTTTATTAAAAATGGGGCACCATCCATAAGGCAATTCACATTTTACTGGGGTATTCCAAGAAACCCAGTGAGCTGCTGGCCACTCTTGGAAATTGTTGCATTAGGCTGCAATCAGAAAAGAGGGCACGGGTCAAATACACAGCTAGGTCAAATACTAAGTTCAGCAAGGCAACACAGGGCTCAAGAAGTTAGAAGAGCCCAGAAATATAGCTGCTGAAGGAAAGACCAAAGACTAAGGCATTACAGCTGCCTGAGAGGACGACAAAGAGGCAGGTGGAGAGGATCAGAAGCACCAGGGACCAGGCAGGGCTGCTCGCAGTCAGCCCACAAAAGCCACAGCTCACGCTCCTGGCAACCTGAAAGAGCCAAAGCAATTTCAAATAAGTTTTTAATCTTCACTACTAATTCTGAGAAGCATTTGGCAGCACTCCGATAATTGAATTAAGTTCTGCCTATGGCTTTATGGAAAAACATGAAATACAAAATCCTAGTAACAAGCATTTTAGAGAGATTCTGACAATTCTTTAAAACCAGCAATGCTGAGCTTTATAAACTAGCCCATTTGCTAATGCAAGCTGAAGTGATCCCTTTAAAAAACATAAAGTACTTCTGTGGCCCAGAGCCAGTTACTTCAATCTTTTAAGAAATTTGAAAATAAATCAGTTTTTTGCAACAATTCATTGATGTGAAAGGAATTTGAGAGTTCTCATAAGACAGAGGAAGCCACACAACAGTAGCAACAATAAATGACAGGAACAGATTCAAGAACATATATATACCGTAAAAAAATACAGAATCGGAAACATTCAAAACTTTGATTCAGTGTCACAAAAAATGTGATCTCCAGCTCTGTAAAACATGAGCCACACCATCATGTAGATATTGCAAACGCATTTATATGGCAGAAGCATAGAAAAGCAAACCTGCCAAGCCCCCATGCTCAGCATGAAACATGATGTTGGCTCCTAACTGCCCGTGACAATTCCCAGAGTTATCACAACCACATGGCACAGCAGCCCTCTGATCAACTGCGTGAGGCAGGAAGCAGCCGCAGTGCTGCACGGAGAGATTACAAACCCCACACTCTCCAGGCAGCCACAGGCTCCCTGCAGCCCCTCTGTGTTGTGTTGTCTGGGGTTTAACGCCAGCGCGTGCTTCCTTTTTTTTTTAAAACATTCGCCGAATCAGGTTAGTATAAATCTCCCCTTCTGAACAAGAAGGAACCTCTCCTATCCTTGCTCAAGATCTAGATGTCCAACTTAAAATGAAGAAAAAAAAAGTCAGATCTTTTCTTAAAAAACTGATAAAGAAACTTATCAATATTCTAATTTAGAGTTAAGGAAAAAAAGTGAAAAGCTTCTAAGAACTACAAATAATACATAAGAGAGGTCTATGGGGTTCCTTCAATGGCACAGTTTTTCCAGATCTTCTACACTGCAACAAGTCACCACCAAGTTATATGCAGAAATACTGGCTAATGCAAATTCACTGAAAGAGATAAAAACAAGAATTACACCATACCTGTTCTCTTACCGCCCCATCCTATTTGAGTTGCATAATAAATTGTAATTATGATGGGGACAATTGAGACTCAACAAATCTACCGAGTTAACATAGTTAACAATATAACCAAATTATGAAGTTGACAACATAATCAGATTTTGACATTACTTCTGTCAAAATTTGTTATTGTTTATCATCAATGCAAATTTCACTGATGCTGAAGTTTGTAAAGCTCCATTGTCTGGTTTCTTAAGCTATTTTTGTAACATTCATGAGATTGTGAGACTAACCCACATGCCAAGGAAAGACAGCAGTTTGCTTGAAATGTATTCTCAAACCTGTTTGAAAGAGAAGGAAAATGCCAGTGTAGGTGGCTCTTGTCTAGCCTTCCAGGAACATCACTTGCTCCAGAGCATGTCACCTGCCTGCAGCAGAGAAGGGGTCCCTGACTAGAGTGGACTTAGCCTTATTCAAACCTAGATCAGTAAAAGTCATTGAAACAGAGACTCATTAAGGTTGGAAAAGACCTTCAGGGTCATTGAGTCCCACCTTTGACCAAACATCCCCGTGTCCATTAAACCATAGCACTAAATGCCATGTCCAGTTGTTTCTTGAACACTTCCAAGGATGGTGACTCCACCACTTCCCTGGGCAGCCCATTCCAGTGTTTAACCACCCTTCCAGTGATGAAATTCCTCCCAGTGTCCAACCTGAACCTCTGCAGGTGCAGCCTGAGGCCATTTCCTCTCATCCTGTGTCACCTGTCCCCTGGGAGAAGAGGCCGATTCCCAGCCGGCTACAGCCTCCTGACAGGGAGTTGTGGAGAGTGACGAGGTCACCGCTGAGCCTCCTTTTCTCCAGGCCAAACACCCCCAGCTCCCTCAGCCGCTCCCCACAGGATTTATTCTCTAAAGCTTCAGCAGTCCTAGACATTTTAAAAGAAGAATTACTTCCATTTTTAAAATTCATTTTATACACGTACAGACAACATATATTCATTTTCAACAGTTTAATCCTGTATAGAACAAGGATATAGCATTAAACATCCCTACCCATATGTTAGAGTACTTAATATTTTCACATTACTTATGGGACTAGGAGAATCATAAGTCCATTTTAGCTGTCAAACCTGACAATAAGGTTCTGATGCTTCCGATGTCACCTGTCTAAAAGAATGTGAAGTTCTCCAGAGTGCCATCTGACAATACCTGAGCAAGTACCAGTGGAAAACACAAAGCACGTCAAGCCTCTAATGCTACTCCACATAGTAGCACAGAATTTATTTCTTCAATCATTCCAGAAACTCCAGAATCCAGGCTCTAGTTTTAACAATTTGAAAAGCACTCACTGATGAAAAATTCAAGATTTACTGTGATTCCTTAGGGTAGAATAGCTTGTTTTTTAAAGAAACCCAACTAATAGGCTCTTTAAATTACAAGATCATATTTTCCCTCCCCTCACAGACGGAGGATTAGTCAAGACAATCAAAGTCGTGAGAACACCTATCTCATGAAAAAAACCCAATGTCATTTGCTGTAGACATTGTAAGAAAAGCAGGGGACTACAAGGGAGATTCTTTCACTGTGAAGGCACTTACACGCTGCAGTGCAGAATCTATCCGCAGCCTGGGCTCCACCACAGAGCTGCCAGAAATGCTCGGCAAATTGCTTAAATCACTCACTGCTAGCACGTGACTTTTGTGGGAGCCTGAGTGGATAACTGCAGGCTCCAGCTTATAGAGGTGCTGAATGCTCCTGCTGCCATTCAGGACAACAGTTCTGCTGTGAGCACGCACTGCATCCTCCCAAGGGCTGACGTACCAGACCTCAGGACTCACCCCAGGCATTTAACATGGCTGAAGATCCCTCTCTGTGCTGAAGTTTCCCCCTATGTCAGGAGAATGCTCTTTTATCATGGAAATGTTGCAAAGGTTTTTAAAATTTCTTTTACTATTGTTGAAGCACGTGTAACCCATGCTGTGCGCAAAGCGTGGCGAGAAGAAAACAAGTTACTCTTGATTATGCCCCCCAACAGACCCAGCTAAGGTTGTATAGCATTTCCTAGTTCACAAATTCTTAACTTTGCAGGTCTTAAGCTCTCATAATGCTTTTTGAGGTTTATAATATTGGTATTCTTATTCTCTGGTTAACAAGGGACTAAGATAAGCATCAAACATGGTACTGACTGTGCACAGACCTTACAATACACCAAATAAGCATCTGTCTGGCATAGACTGCACCTGCATTGCAGACAAAAGACTGCAGAAACAAGCAAAAGCTGAATATTTTTCTGTAAGTTTTTATGCAGATTTATAAGGGGTTTTCTTAATTGGAATGTATTAAATAATCTCATTTTACCAGAAAGATGAATTGCACCTAGGCACACAAATGCATTTGCAATTTCAAGTCAAAGATTCACCATCCAGTTATTAGCAGGTGGCCAAAGGAAGAAAGATTATGCAATTACTTTTTTTGGTCATATGCAGTCATGCAAAGAAAGAGACTAGGTACTCCCTCTGCTAGCTTTTATTAGCATTTTCATTATAAAATCCCATTATGAGGTTTCTGCATCTACTTTGAAAGTCTTGCCACACAGGGCAGAGTAAGAACTTTGTGGGTGTTTACTTAGTATCTTAGCCAAATTCATCTTCTCTGGAATACACCTTGATAAAAAGCCTTCATGCTCAATTTTTTTTCCCCAGCTTAGGGGAAAAAAGCTTCTTTTTAATCAAAATTACGACAGATACAATTGAACACTGTAAAGTGTAAACTAGATGACATGAAAATCACATTAAAATTTTCTACTCCTCTGCTTCCATTTTGAAGTAGACCATACTAATGTTGCCTGCCATATCACTGATTCTTAACCTAATTAATCTTTGAAATTGTATCAAATTATATTAGGACTAAGGAGACCTGATAGTCTACCGTAGCTAAATGGGATGTACTGAGAAGTGTCAAATTAAAATACAACACCATGTGTTCCTAAACAAAGTCTGCTCCCATATGTTCAGCTTTCTGGTACCTGCACAACAGAAAGAACAACAGGGCCTTCAGTCATAATCACTTACGCTATAAACTCATTAGATCTTACAAGTCCAGTAATGCTCAGAAGTGTTAAAGATTGAGCGGAGCACATCCTCTGCCAGGAATCACCACTACACCAGTCACCAAGACTCGATTAGGAACTGCTCGGTATGAGACCACACTGGTTGTAGAATGGCAGCAGGTTGGCTGCCAAGATGTAACAAAAGCCTCATAAACCATAAATATACCATGGCACAGAAAAATAAATAGCAAAACAAAGAAAACTTCCTTTTTAAAGCCACAGTAGAATTCAAGCATCACCTCAAGTTAATTTTACTTTGCTCTCCTGACCTGAACACTCTCATTTCAGTCGCTGTTCTTCAGTGCCTGTAGTAAGGAGTTACTCAGTCTTCCTTTACACACAAGACTTACCTTAGACGTAAGGATCACTTTCCCTGCCACACAGGTGCAGGTAATGGATACTAGAACAGAGCAGACCGCCTTTGAGCCTCGTGGTTTACTTGCAAGAGGAGTCTGTGAGACAGCTCTCAGTGGGAATCTGTGCTCGAGGAGACAAGAGCACCCTCTGTCACATGCAGAATGACTGACTTGGCCGCAGTGTGCCCCCAGCTTGCCATACTTTCAGCACTGGCACGTCTGCCCCAAACAGTTTGCCAGTAGAAAGCAGAGAGTAATGAAAAACTGCCCAGTATATTTCAGAATCGCAGCATTTTACCAGTACTACAACCCATCATCCTGCCACACAGCAAAATCACCAGGTCTCAAAAACTGTGAACCAAGATGTATAACTATGAAGAGCCTGCACATTCTACCACAGAAGAAAGTGCATTTCACCTATTTGTAAACTGTAACCTATTCAATGCCATTTCTGTGTTCCACGTGAACTCACAACACTTTAAAACTTGTGAAACATTTAGATGGCTATGTAATTGAAAAGAATTTAGATACATGAAGTGAGGTAAAAAGGACTTCAGCCATCTAAAGTTGCTGCTTGTACTCATGTTTAGCTACTGCCCCCTCCTAAATTCCTGACTATAAATGTTTAATAACCAAAAAAGTTGTTGTCAATAAACAAAGTTCTATTGAATAATTTCACTGAGGAATGAAGCATTAACAGTGTTTTCCTAACAGGTTAACTTGCTCATATTCAAACAACCATCAATAATGTAAACAGCACAGTTCTAACATGCCTCATTGTGTATTGGCATCACCTGTCATTACAAGATCTGTCTGGTAGTTCATCAGCAGCAAATTGTTAAGGTACCAATATTGATAAGCAAAGGACTGGGGCTGCACTGATATAGTTAGATTGGTTTACAAGGCTTCTATTTTTACAAGCCTTGGAAGCTCAGGTTGTCTAATGAATTTTTAACACGTCAATTAATATGTTTATAGAAAGCAATGCCAGCTTTAGCTAATATATAAGAAGAATCACAGTTGCATGCAAAATGCACAATGTGTTAAGAATCTAAGCTTCACATTTGAGAAATTTAAAAGAATTATTGCAAATGATCTGAGGAGAGCAATCACTTAGAAAGGAAACAATAAAAATATGTTAGTTAATGAGCATGATTAATCACTCTTGGAAATATTAGCTCAGTTTCATGAAATGTGATGTATTGCAGGGCAACAGAAAAAAAAAAGGCTTTATTTGTGGCAAACAGAGTAAGACTCTCACTTCCTAGCACCAAAAGATACGTTATACCAGAACAAATTACCAAGTATTTTGTTGTTTTTACCAACATACTACTGATAACATAAATTAAGCAATGCTTACTTAATAATACTCAGTGGTCTCACTGAATGGAACTCTTTTAGAATACTAGCTACTCTTTGGCAGCACTTTCTCCAGCAATATAGAATGACCTCAAATGACTGTACAGTGCAGAGACAATTTTTGCCATAATTACCCTGCTTGCTTTGTGCATTACATAAAATCAGAAAACATATTAATTCTGTGAAAAGGCATTTTAAAAAATCCTTAGCACGCAAATTTTCAAAATGTTTTATATGTTTTGTTTTTAAAACACTGGCCTTTCTTAAATAATGAAAACCATAAACTTCCTATTGTAAGATTATACATGCTCTGTGAAACTGCAGTAAAAAGACTGCAAAAAAAATTTTTACATTTGAAAAGAATCTGTACCTTTTGCACTTGTGGGC
>VYZQ01034443.1:33070-70514 GCA_013400655.1 Mystacornis crossleyi | reverse complement strand
ATCTCCGAGGTCTTTTCCAACCGACCTGGTTCAGCGGTGCTGCTGCCGTCAGTCCTGTCAGGGCTGGTGCCACTGGCCAGCTCCGTTCCCGTCCTGCGGAGCCGCAGCGGGGCCGTCTGCCTGGTAAGGAGCTGGTGCTGCTACGGCCGCCCCTGCCCTCACACGGGGCTGGCCCTGGGACCAGGGAGTCGTACGTCCCGTACTCCNCCTACTCCGATCGCGATCCCGATTCCGATCCCAATTCCGCTTCCGGTTCCGGTCCCGGTCCCGGTCCCGGTCCCGGTCCCGATCCCGACCTCGACCTCGACCTCGATCCACCCCAGACTCCACCGCGGCCCCTCAGCCGCGGCCCCGCCCCCTCTGTGGGCTGTGGGCAGGGCGGCATTGCCACGTGACCAACGGGCCGCGTGACGCGCTCGCGGGCCGGTAGCACACGTGACCGCTCTCGCGAGCGCCGGCGCGCGCCGGCCGAGGCCCCGCCCCCTCCCGCTCCCCCACCCCCCGGCTGCGGCGGCGGAAGGAGCCGGAGCGAAGCGGCCGCGGCCTGACGGGACCCGGAGCGGAGCCCCCGGCCCGGGCACGGCCCGCACCCCGCACTGCCGAGGTGAGACCGCCCGATGGGCCTTGTCGGCCCCGCGGGCTGAGCCCCTTCCCGCTCTGAGCGACTCCGGGCCTGGGCTGGGCCCGGCTTGGACCTGGGCCTGGGCCTGCCTGCCGGCGCGGGCCTTCCCAGGCCCCTCCCAGGCCCGTCTCTTCTCCCGCGCTGCTCCGCCCGCCCCGAGCCCACGGGGAGCCCCGGGAGGGGCTGGTTCCCGGGTGCCGCAGAGGGTTTCGGTGCTGGGGCTCGCGGTGTACGGCAGCCGGAGGGCACACACCGCAGATGCGCGGGGGTTTGCTGGGGACGTGCATTCATTTTCTAAAGAGCCGGGGAGCTGCGAGGGTTGCTCAAGGCCCCGCTGCTCGCCACGCTATAAGCTATGCGTGTACCCCGTACACAGGCACGTGTTTAAGCTTTCTGTTCTTCAGAAGTCTCTTGAGAGCAGCCGGAACTGTACAAAAATTAAATGACCGGGTATCTGTAGTCAAATTATTGAACAAATGCTCATTATTGAAACTTAGTGAGCCGTGTTTCTAACATATTAGTAACAGCTTTTTTTGTTGTCGTTTCACCTCACTTGGACCCCAAGGCGTGATTAAAAAGCAGCAAGGCTGTTGTTTTGATGTGGGGTTTGTGTGTGTGTGTGTGTTCCTTGCAGATGTCAGAAGACCTTGCTAAGCAGTTGGCCAGCTACAAAGCTCAGCTCCAGCAAGTCGAGGCTGCGTTATCTGGCAATGCAGACAATGAGGATTTACTGAAACTGAAGAAGGACTTACAGGTGAGAACTTGAGGGTAGGTGAAACTTCAGGGTCTCTTGCAAGTATTTTATCTTTCCTAAATATTTGTCCTGCAGCAAAAATAGACTCTTGGAGGGTTGGTTACTTTCATTTCTCATAGCTTGATATAGTCATGGTAGGCTTAGTTTGGAAAAACCCAAAATATGGCCTATTTGAAATCTATTTTTTGAATGAGTAAAAGATGTGCCAATTTATACAGCAAACTCTTTTACTGTAAACTTTTGCCAGAGAGGTGAAAGATATGCCAGTGCTGTCTTTACTATGTGTTGGTTTTTAATTTTTTTTTTCCCTGAAGCATTTCTCAAAGTCATTATTTTTTGTTACTTTTACTAATGCCGAAGCCTGATGCTTTGGCTTAACATGATGTTCTTACTGAGTTCTCAAATAACTTGATCCAGAACCTGCTTACTCATGAAATGCATTTGCAGTGTTAAAAGCTTTGGCGTGTAGTTCTGTATTCCTTGTGCATCTGAGTCTTGATTGTGTTCCTACGTAAGAAAGGAAAAGAGTTGTGCTTTTCATTTGTCACAAGAGCGTAGTGTACTCTTCAACAGCTAAAAACCATTTCTGGTCCTTGGGATGTTGTTTAGTGACAGGAAGGCCACCAGCCTAATTTTAAATATATAAGTGGTCTTTTAGATTCTTGTGCATATAAAGACACATTGGCATATAGAAAATCCCAGTCGTGCTGTTAAAATCTGTCATGAGAGTGCAAGATGCTGCTTCATTTCTGTTGTGGATTGCTTTAGCCATTAGGTGTAAAAATATATAAAACTACCCAGTGCAAGGTTCAGTGACCACTGCTCTGTGTGGAAGTAACAGAAATAAATTGGGGCTTCAAAGCCAAAACACAAGTAGTACCTCCAAACAGTGATCTTTAGAATTCCTTTTAAACTGCAAAGGCTTTGTGCCCACAAGGCACTTTATAGATCATCTGAATGTGCTCTGTTGTACACTGTTAAAAGCATGTGTATATTTTTATATTTTTAAAATGCACAGCAAAACCCATATGGGATGATATTTCCGATACCAACACGACCTCGGCTTTGATATGCAGAGATCATTGATGTGAAAGGACAACTTGCAAACTTTTTATTAAAAGCTTTCTGCACAGAATGGGGAAGATCTTTACACTTTCGTCCCCAAAAGGTTTGCTATCCATATGTTCCACCTTGAAAATGACATAATGTTTTGCAGACTTGATATATGTCAACTAAGCAAACAACTGTAAAAATGGGTTCGATGCATCAGTGTCCCAACTAAACAGCTTTTTGTCTGTTCAAAAAGATGGTTACTGTGTAATTGAAACATCTTTTTCCTATTATAAGTACTGATGCATCTTGTATGCTTAGATTATTCTTGAGTAACAAGATTAAATATTAGAAGAAATTGTTAGAAGTACTTAGCTTTTCCCTTTTCGGTTCACCGAAGCATTTCTAGGACAGTGTCTGTGCACCCAAGAACCAACTTACCTTTTCTGTCTAGTAGGATTGATGGCAGCTGTCATCTTCTGTAATTGGAGAGATCTGTGGGAGTTGTGCTCTGGACTGTAGAGCTCTGTCTGGCTTTGTAAAGACCAGTTGGTCAGGAAAAATCTTGGTGAACTCTAAGTAGCGTTCCTTGTGGGTCACACCTCCATATCACGGGGATGTGGCACCAAGCCATGTTGTTAAACATGTTTGGCTGTACTGAGCTGCTGTGGTAGTCCAAGTCCTGCTCAAAAATTTTCTTGGAATGATCTCTTAAAGACTTGAGAACTGTCTCATGGCTTGCAATAAAATTAATGTCTCTATCTTGTGAGCTGAGCGTTATGTAATGTGGACATCAGATGAAGATTTTTACCAAAAGTTTGCTATTTTAATAGCCTGGTGTGTAAGAGGCTTTCTTAAATTCAGAGGATTCTTGGTAGACTTGTCTGAAACTATTCACATCCAAGTTCTACAATAAGCTATCCCTGAGTGTGGCAAGAATTAGTCAACAGTTTGGTGTTACTGGTAGTTGCAATACCTGAAACACTTGTTTTCAGGAGTGGCTTGTGCCTAATGTGATGTATTTGACCTGCCGAGAGGGATACTTGTCTCAAACCATGATGCCTCTTGGATTTGCAGAATACTGCTACCTGTGTGTTGAGGAATAGTTTGGGATTTTGCACCTGGGAGGGAAAATTAGGCTAATGCTGTATGTTCTCAAATTAGGGAACTTGATAATCAAACTCTGTTGTGCTTCAGCTGTGGTATTAGGAAAATGGTGAGCTAAGTAGTAGAAGTAATTGTGTGCTCCCTGTGCTCACAGTTCCTACTGATTGTGCTCACTGGAGTACTTATTAAGCAACAACTCCTCCAAACAAAGAGCAAAACTTTTATTAGCTGTTGGAAATTCAGACGTTAACATGCTGCAACAGAAACAAACTGTTAGGCCATTGATACTAGTTGAATAGTTTATCAGATAAAAGTGCATGTAAGAGTATATTATATTAACTTCTTTGGGAAGTGCTTACAATCCTTTAAGTTCTTAAGGGATGATGAACAGCTCCTTTACTGCGTTTTCCTGAGTCTTTGTATGCCCATAGCTGAAGGAAGATGTGAAACAGGGAGGAAAGTTCAGGCTCCACCAAGCCTCAATTGAACACTGTTTATCTGTAACCCTCCCCTGATTTAAATGTTTACTGTTTGTTAGGAGAGTGACAATGGGTCATGCTGAGGTACTCAAAGAACTGAATTTTTCTTCTTTAGGGCCTGCAAAGTTCCTTTGCATTGTGCAGGAAGTTTACGTGATCCTTTAGTGCTGTCTCCTTTGGCTTTTAACACCAGTGGAAAAGAGAGGTCTTGATTGCTTAGTCTTCAATGTCATATTTACAGGAAATTGGAGAGGCTTTTGCATGCTCCTGCCTGCAAATGAATAATGTGTAAAGGAACTGGGAAATTTTGATACTTTGTCATCTTGGATTAGCAAGGGAAGGCCTGACCTGAAATCACAAGGTCGGGGAACTTAGAAAAAAACCCTTCTATCAAAATGACTTCAAGAAACCAGTTCTTTAGTGTGCACCCAGATGCTTTCAAAGAAAATGAGAGGGCTTCACAGCTTGGAGGGTGCTCTGCCACCCTGGCTCTGGATGCTACAGTTCAGCCAGTGAGAGAAATGCTGTAAAAAATAATAGGCTACTTTTTGAAAATTTGAGGAGGGCATGGGCAGCTTTACAACAATACAGTGAGGAGCATATATATTTTTATCTACAATTGCAATTAATGAGTTTAATTAATTATTAAAAAACCAAAGCAAGTGCAATTCACATATCAGCTATGAATTAAAAAAAAAAAAAAAGGAACAAAAAACCAGAACCAGTAAGTTTGGGGTAAAAATATGCTTGGTAAGAGGAATGTGAAAAATTATTCTTTGTGGGTTTTTTGTCTTTTATAGGAAGTCATAGAGTTAACCAAAGATCTCCTTTCAACACAACCTTCGGAAACTCTTGCAAGTTCTGACAGTGCTGCGTCCGCCCTGCCCAGTCACTCATGGAAGGTTGGGGATAGGTGTATGGCCATCTGGAGTGAGGATGGACAGTAAGTGTAGAAAACTTCTCTAACAGTTACATGAAATAGTTCAATGGTAAGAGACTTTCATTCAGTTTGAATTGACCTAGGGTGACTAAAAGCAAAAAGAAACTAGGAAGTAAATGTGGTATTAAGTATTCTTGTACTGTTTATTAAAGGTTAGTATTTTAGGTAGCAGAGATATGGGGGATTATTATATAGAAATGCCCTTTTTGTCACTAACCTTATAAAAGTAATTTACTTTCATAAATTACATTTGCTGGTGTGATAAATGGCAGATTGAAAGAATTGGTCTGCCAGGACAGTTTTGTAAAGCTTTTGGGATGTGTAGTTCATAATTTGTCATTGCATTCATATATATGTGTCACTGCTATTAAGAAAAATTCTTGCTGTATCTCAGTTTGGGCCTCTAATTGGAAATTAATTTTAAATTTTTCAATGAAAATGCAGGGTTTGGCTATAAAATAACTAATTGTGTAATGTAACTACAGAATTAATCAACATTTTGGGTTTGGTCTCCTATGTATTAGCCTGTGCAGTTCTGTGAACCCAAGCAGATCATTCTGACTCCATAAACTTTGAAATAAACATTCTGAAGTGACTTTTCATACTGCAAATGCGTAACTGTTGCAGCTTTAAAAAAATAACTGTTAATGCAGGACCAATATCCCAACTGTTACCACTTAGAGAGAAGCTCTGCTGTTCAGTAGGTAATGTGCTTCTCTTAACAACGAGTAACCACACAAAGATTTTGGTATAGCTGTTGATGTCTTAAGTAGAAAACTAACTTAAAAGTGAACAGTTCTTCTGTTAATGAGTAAAATGTTTTGGGGTTAGAACTTAAAAATTGAATCTCGTAGTCTTAGGTCACCATTGGGTCATTCTTTTTGGTCTGATCCCTTGGTTACAGGATCAGAGCTTGGGGAAGAGTGTGCCAGTGTTCACTGAAGTGCATCTTACTGGACTTAACTGTTGTGCTTTTTTTAGAAAACCCTGCTTCTGTTGCAGCATTTTTGAAGTGAGCAGTGTTTCATAAAGAGCTAGCCAGACTTTTGGGTTTTCGTGTGTTTTCACCTAACTCAGCTCAAGATATTGGCACACTGAAAACACACAAATTAATTTAGTAAATGTTAATTGGAATATTGTCTATGAAACATTGCATTTTTTCCCTCTGTTTGCTCTAGATGTATCCTTTCGTCCTGAATTTAGACACAATTGTTCAAAATCTTTTGGGAAATATCACTTGTCTTTTTTATTTATTTTTCCCATTTTGAGGTCAGTTTGACCAAACTATTTCATACACATAAATATGAAATGGACCGATTTCTTTGAAAATTTCAAAATTGCTGTTTTAAATCAATAAGAAAACTTTTAAGCTTTAAAGTGTTGAAGAGGGAATGTTTTGAAAGCTTCAGTTTTTCTTAATTCTTTGTTCTATGGAGAAAAATCAAACCAAAGCTTTGCACTTTTAAGCTGACATTTTCTAAAACACCTCAATGAATTCCATGAAAACTGTTCTGTGAATGCAGTATTTTTTTTTTCTATCCCATTACCTGCCGGAACTAAAACTAAATCAGGATAGCTGATTAGATTGGCCCCAGCATTAATCATTAGTCATGATAGCTGTGAGGGCATTGCTTGTGGAAGCTAAAGGTCAAATACAGCAGATTCCAGTCTTTGTACCGGTGTCCCTTTGACCTTAAGACAATAATCTCTTGCTTTGATTTGTGTATTGCCCCTGAAAATGAAGGCTGGTATCTGCAGATTTTTCACTTAGTGGCATTAGGTGGCTGATGTAGGTGTTGAAGGGCTGAGTATTAAAGCTTTACTCACATGCTTACAGCCATGATATCTTTACAGGTGTTACGAAGCTGAGATTGAAGAAATAGATGAGGAGAATGGAACAGCTGCGGTTACATTTGCTGGATATGGCAATGCTGAAGTCACACCTCTGTTCAACCTCAAGCCTGTGGAAGAGGGAAGGAAAGCAAAAGAGGACAGTGGCAACAAACCCATGTCCAAGTAAGTAATACACAGACAGAAGTCTGAATGCTGCTTCGTGGGCTGGTTTTGGGTTGGTTGTTTTTTCTTTTTTTCCCTCAGATATAAAAATTGGTTAATGAAATTGGTGGTTTTTTGGTTTGTTTTTGTTTTAGATTTACATTTACTTGGTGTTCTGCTGTGTCTAATACAGGAAGGTATTTGTAAGGGCTGAAAACTTTTTTATTTTTACCTAAAAAAAAAAAAAGCTGGTATGGTTTCAGAGTTTGTTATAGCCAATGATCCCTTCCCTAAAAGGTTATTCTGAGGGCACTGCATTGTGGCATAGATTGACTCCTTCAACTTCCTTATCTTCGCTGAAGTAATCTTTGTCCGTGTCCTTCCATCCCTGTCCAGTACTTGGTATCATCAGAGTCTGCAGATGTCCAGAAAAGTTTGGGCTTTTCACTCCAGTGGGCTATTTACATTTCCAAACCCAAGATGTTTCTGAAATGTAGAAGTGCTGATAGGTCCCTTTTCACTTTCAGAAATGAACCACACCCAGTTCCAGGGGTTGCTGTGTTGGGCATGGGCTTCTCAGGTTGCTGGTGGTTGTTGTTAGGCCAAATATGTAAATAAGTAAGGTAATGCTTATTAATGGGAGGATTTGGTTTGGGTTTTTTATTTTTGGGGATTTATTTTTTTCCTCCTAGAAATGGTGAATATTTACAAGCTTTATTTCTGTCATTCTGGAAAACTAACGTGCATGTCTGTTTTACAGACAGCTTTTAGTTTGTTAAAGGAAAAGGCACAAACATAAAATGTGGGGTTTTTTTTTGTTTTCTTCCTTTTCTCCAGAAAAGAGATGATAGCCCAGCAACGAGAGTATAAAAAGAAGAAAGCTTTGAAAAAAGCTCAGAGAATTAAAGAACTTGAACAGGAACGAGAGGACCAGAAAGTCAAGTGGCAACAGTTTAACAACAGAGCCTATTCTAAAAACAAAAAAGGCCAGGTTTGTTTTGCTTTTGTCAGTATGTGAGTAGCACTAGGGCATAGACTTCTGTGCAGTACCTTTGGAGAAAGGAGAAGGTGGTTTTTCAAGGAAAGAAACGTGGGGACTTGGTTGTCTTTGGGATTCTGAAGTGTGCAGTTTTGTGTTTTGTACACTTCAAACGCCAGTTTTTTTACTGGATTGTTTTGGAAGAGTGCTGCTCCTAAGAGGCTGAGCTTGCATCAGTTGCCAGGGGTGTTTGTTGGAGCCAAGAACCTGAGGGCCCCTCTAAACCTCCAAGCCTGGCTTCTTGCTGTGTTTATGACCCAGCAGACACAGGGCTGAGGACGTGCCCTGGAACAGCATGTTCAGGGCAAAAAAGGTAGCAAGGACATTAAGTCTTACTCCGTTTCTGTCTTGGCTTGACCAAGAGCTGCCAGACATAGTGATAAACTTCAGTCTTCCTTATGATGAGCAATTGTTAGAGATCACCTTATGAGAGATGAATTTTATTCATTATTGGCCTGACCTGAGATCCTCAGTACCACGATCACATCCAGTACTGAGGTGCCAGGAAGTTCCCAGCCCCACTGCTTTATTCAGTGACAACATATCACAGCTGAGCTGGCCTTCAGAAAGTGTGCCTGTCTGTAGGGCAGAAAGTTGAGAATGTTGAAGCACTTCAGATGGTAATGATTGCTTGGATTTTTTGTAAAATCCAGCTAGTAATTATTCAGAAACGGTGTTTTTTTGTTTTATTTCCAGGTGAAGAGGAGTATTTTTGCTTCCCCTGAGAGCGTAACTGGCAAGGTTGGCGTTGGAACGTGTGGAATTGCAGACAAACCTATGACACAGTATCAAGATACCTCTAAATATAATGTTAGGCATTTGATGCCTCAGTAACAGGTGAAAAAGGTGGAACTTCATCTCTGCAGGGCTTTACACTTATCTTTTTATCATTATATTTTTCTAAAAGTAAATTATTTGTTGGCACATAGTGAGTAGGCCATTTTGTCACCATCACTTTGGCTTCAGCTGATATGAGCCTTAAATCTCCAGCTATTGATTTGAACCCCCCCCAACCATTAAACGTTTTGTAGCAGGTAAATATTCGTGAATTACTGTTGCCTGTTACTTTCAAAGCAGTACCTGTCTGCAGCTTTGAATCTTTCATTCACACCAGTAGTGAAGGTGTGTTTTTTTTTTTTCCTTTAAGAAAAGTGGTGGTATAAAAATGGCACCTTAAGAGCCTCCCTGGTTTCTGTAGTCACGGTGCTATCTGTGACACGCTCAGCATTACAGAGCTGCTGCAGCTCTGGGAGAGAGCTTATATGTCACATGGAATTGCTAAGGAAGTTTAAATAACTCCCTTACAAATCCTCTGCAGATCGATTTGTACAGCTGTAAATGAGGGCAGAACAGGGCTGATAGGATCCTTATTACTAATGATCGCTTACGTTCTAGAAACAATACATTTGACTTAATTCCAGTCCAAATTTCTTGTGCTTGAATTTAAGCAGAGGAGATGCTGTTTCTTGTTGGTCGTTTTTCTTTGTTTGTTTATAAATATTCATCAAATTATAATAGGAAGTTAATGAAATGTAACCAGAAAACCATAGGACTAGGAACTGTACTTAAGAGTCCTCACCCATCCTGAGGGATCAGAGCTGGAGTGTAACTGGTTGTACTGTGGAAAGGAGCTGTCCTGTCCTCCCTTGTTCATCTCGTAGGTGTGTTGGTACAGTCACAGACCTGAAACACAGCAGTGACAGCCTGTGCCTGGGCCCCCATCCAGACAAGGAGAACCATGGCACAGCAGATACAAATGCCTAGATCCCACTTAGTTTGTTGTGAGTGAGTAAAGGTTAGTTGGGAGTTTCTGTCCTTACATAACTGACTGGCCCTAGTGTCCCTTGTACCTTCAGCTGTATTACAGTGCTGCTGAGCCCCTTCAATTTTCTTCAGGAATCCACGTGTAAAAGCTCTTGCTTTTTTGTACTTTCTCTGTGATTTGCTTTCCTCTGTTACTTGTCTTGCACTTACGGTAGTGATGCCACCTCTGAACCCGTAATGTGTTTAAAGAAGTTAATGGGTAGCCCTGTATACAATGTAGATATTATTTTTGTAAAATCTAGGGCTGAGTTAATGGACAAGAAGTACATCAGCTATTTCCCCCATTAAATAAAATGTGTGTCTTGTCCATTAACCCTGACCATTATTTCCCTGTATATTATGTTAATGTAGCTCATTTTGTAATTTGTTAACTAGATCAGGTCACGTCAGCAATTGTTGATGCACTGATTGGTGGAAATGTCCATCAGTTACCTGAGTCACAACTCAAGCTAAACTCTACAAGCAGTAGTTTAGAATCCATACATAGAAAAAGGTTCTCCCTATAATGGGAGAAGGTGATTTTTATGAATACAAAGTGTGTTAATTTCAGTTTTGTATGTTTAACTTTTATTAAATAAAGTGTTTAAAATCTGCTGGATATATTTGGTAAAGTGGAATTATTCATGGGGGAAGGATGACAGTAAGTCATCAGGACAGGGGTGAGTACAGTAGAATCTACTGGACAGAATGTAATACTCAAAAGTGGCTCTGAAGTACGACACACTCACTGCAAGATGAAGTACATGTTGCTTAATTCCTCATCTTCACTGGTAGCAGGGGGGTTTTCTTTTGCATAGGAAATATCTCAGGAGTAAAATAATCTGCTTTTTAGAAAGGGACTTTGTACTATAGCCTGCAGCTGCAGAGACACATCCCAGCAGTGACATGAAATAGGTGACAGTTGTGCCACACTGACAGCTCAGTGCTGAGGAAGGTCACCTGTTGTCTTTCACAGGTGGCTGTGACACAGTGTCCCTTTCACTTATCCAAAAGGAGCATCTTGAAGCTAGAACTGAAACAGGCTCAAGCTGGCAGAATCCAAGAAGCCTATTCTGAACTCCACCTGTTCTTTTAATAGTCTTTGGAAAAGAAGGCTCAATCCATACCATGCATGGCATCTGCTTATCTTTAATGTAATAAATACAATCAACAGACCATGCCAGGGCTATTTCTTTGTTCACCAGTCCTGGAGAGCAATAGAGTGAGTTGTCAGAACACAATGGGTGTGTGAGCCTCCCCTGCAAAGGAAAGTCCAGTCCACGTTGTTTTAGCTGAACCTTTCAAAAAACTTGTAGCTTTCCACTGAGTAATTTACTGTCACTTCTTGTTATGGGGGTTGCCTCATGAACTCTGCTGTAACTCTTCCGTTGGGCACTGCAAAGAAGTGCTGAAAGCTTTGACAGGCTTTTTCCTGAAACACCTGACCTGGAATATGTGAAACAATGAGACCACTGTGCCTGGGGTGGTCTGATCTATGAAGAGAAAGCATCTTGAGAACAACTTATATGAACAAAAAAGCCCCACCAAAATGGCTGTGTTGGCCCTGTAGCCAACGTTTATAGCACATCAGGTTTTCCTATGCTCTTGCCTCACCTGCAGGATGGGCCAGTTCATTGTAATCTGGCTTTGGAACACAGCCTTAGTAAAGTGGCTTGAGAAATTAATGTAATAAAAATAAATTTTGAGTGAAGCAATGCTGGTTAATTGCCAAAACACAAGAGTTCCTTATATTACAAATTCTGAGTTGACCTGAAATGTGGCTGATGGTGTTTTAATCACAATTTATTTTCCAGTTTTATTCGTTGGCCTACACAGCAAGGGGTTCTGCTCACCTGCAGCAGCTGTGGCAGGGTCTTGGGAACAACCTCTCTCTTGCAAGAGTTCGGTGAAGAGGGAGGTTACGGAAACCATTCCTGGACCAGGCCCAAGAGAAGGATAACTGACTGGCAGCTGGTGCTGCTCTTCGCATGGCACTTTGTCCAGCCTTCATCTGGGCTCTACAAACCTTCACTTAGATGGCAAAATAAGGAGGGACATTTGCATTGGGATGATGGTGCCACCTACCCAAGCCAGCAACCTGAGTCAGCAGCTTTCAAAACTCTGGTCTTGAGCTGAAGGCTCTACTACAAAAAGCACTTGCATTGTTTCCTTCTGTAAAGCAACTCCCTTTCTACACTGACCTCACCTTCCATCAACTCCTTGGTCTGTACAGAAGTGCAAAGCCTTCTTCCCACAGTGGGTGCTGAGTGAAAATGCCTTCCTCTCACCTAGACTGAAAGGTGCTGTTACTTCCCAAAGAGACATTTACATTTTACACCTTACATGTCTGACTGACCTGCCAAAACTGGTATTTCCTGGGGCAATGGATACCACTTTGTACTGTTTTCCACCAGTCTGGAATAGGAAAGTGCTTTTGTATTTCCCCATCAAGCCTTCCAGGAGGAGAGCCAAACCAATTGTTTTGAGACATGTTTTTGAAAGGGGATTAAATGGAAGGAATTTCCTAACCTTAGCTGAATGCAGCATTATCAAGAGCACTGGTAGCCCAAGTCATAGCCTAGGTCTGTGTACATTCTAACTAGCAACCACAATATTAAAACCACCATAAAATGCTTTAAATTCCTTTATGGCTTATTCTGCTTTGCTGCAACATCCCTCAAGATCAAAACTAATCCTTGCTGAAGCTGTATCCTTGCTGTATTAAAGCTTCATCACATGTCTGCAGCACAGCAGTTTGCAAGCCAAGATGTTGGATGACTTCCTAAAGGCCAAACTACCCCGCTCACCCCACCAGCTTGCTCTGGGCCTCACTGGCGTACTACAAACCAAGGGGCTGATTTTTTCCAGTGTGATAAAAATAAATTGCTACCCACAGCTTTTACAGCATGGTTGATGCTGAGGACCTTTCCCAAAAGAAATTACATTTCACACCTTTGACCAACATCAGCCAGGCCAGCAGCACCCTGTGACTCAACTGTTCAGCTCCGTTGGAGCCCACAACTCGAAGGACACGTCCACCCTTCGCCGAGGCTGCTCGTCAATCCCTGATCCTTGACATTTGTGAAGGGATCTCAACACATGCATGTTGTGAGACAGCTTTAGTTTCAGCAGCACCCCAAACAGAAGCCTTCCATAACAGATATTTAGCACCACAGCCACAATACCAGACTCCCTGTTCCCGCCTCTGGCTAACAACTGAAGGGATCAGTCCTCTTTGCAGGAGGAGATGAGCAGAGAAGCAGAGGCCAGTGCTGGGGTATTATTCCCAATGAAACAACCTGCCTCTCAGTAAAGGCAAAACATTGTGCAGACACCACTCTCCCATGTTCATCCTCCCAAATGTCAGTCAGTTCTGTTGGCACATTTCAAGAAAATGTGACAGCGCATCAGTGTTTTCTAGGTATTTTGTGCAGACTGGGGAACAGAGGGGCAGAAGGACACACTCCTCTTCCCCAAGGGTCCCACAGGACAATTCAGAGATTGCATTGCTGAGGCAGAAGAGTTTCAGTCACTATCAAGTCACAGAATTTCTCACTCACTGGACAATCTGTTCATGGGAGAAAGCTCCAGGAAAAAAATACAACTTTATTCTGCTTTTATATAGTTTTTCATTATTATCACCTCCTAGCCTCAGAACGAAGCGCTGTTTCTTACCGTTCTCTTCTAAGAAGTGACCCTGATTTCCCTTTCCACCAATGCACGTTTGGCGTCAGAAAATATGCCACAAGAAAAGCTTACGATCCTGGGTGGGGAGGAAACAAAACAACTATCTCCAGTTAGTGCACCCAGTGGATCCCACTTCCACAGAAGCCAAATGTCTCGTCCATTCCAAATGGGCAACACAACCAACAGGGAACAGCAAGTACAAGAGAACAAAGCAGAAAAGCAGAAGGCTGGAGCTCACAGACCACAAACAGTAGCAAACAAATGGAAAAAAGGAAAACACAATCACAAACCCCAGAAAATGGTAAGACTGTCTAGTTAACCCCCTTTCTATTGACCTACAGATTTCTTGAGACAGACAGATCTGAGACCACCTTCGTCACTGACACACCACTAATGGAACGGACATTAAAATGACCTTCAAGTGACAACTTGCCACAGGGTAACAGTGACAAATGCAGCCAGATAGTCATCTCCACCTTGTCTGCAGACACGAGACGACATTCCATAATACACTTATGTCAAAAGAAGGGAAATGCTGGATGGTCTTTTTAATGGGTTTGTCTGTAGCAAAGAGACCCACCAGGGATCTAATTTACAGAGGGAGGACTTGACAGAATGAGCTTATGAGGGAGCTGTGTGTGCGTGTGCATGTGTGCCTACTGCATGGGAAGGCTGCCTCAGGAAAGTGCATCCAATTCTGCTTTTACGGGAAAAGTCACCATATTCTTGTAAAATTACAGCAACTTCTCTAAAAATTGGTCATCTTGAACGCTGCAACACAAGAGACCAGACCAGTGAAGGGAGATGTGAGGATGACAGCTGTGTGAGGTGAGAAAAAAAGCAGAGGCCACAAGGCAAAAATAAAGTAGGGCAGGACAACTTTGAAAGGCCAGAGAAATGTTTCCATCACATAAACTACCAAAACTCTAGCTGAAATCTGCTAGGACCTGCTACAAAGAACCCACCAGCACCAGAGCGACCCCAGATCTTTGGAGTTATTAGAAAGGCTCTTAGTTTTGTTTTCTTCCTGGACCTCCTCCTGGCTGGACCACTGCTGCTGGCCGAGCAGTCAGGCAGGTGGCTGGTGATGGAAGTTCATCTCCTGTGACATTTTCCCCATTTACTTGCACTTGAGATCAGGACCCCTTTGAGACCACAACACTAGAAAAGGTAGGAAATACCAAACTGCCCCACAGCATTATAAACAAACATTTCAAACATATTTATTCCAATCATAGACACGTCACTGTTTTATACCCACTAGGAGAGCACAGCCATTCTCTATCCCTTGAACTTCAGTGTTTCTTAGCTGTGGTGTTGCTTTCCCAAGTGGACACTTAAGACAAACAGGAATAACAGGAAAGAGGAGGTGCTGGGGCAGCTACAGAAAAGGGCTCATAAATAAATAAATCCCACTGGTATCCAACTGCTCAGCACCAGAGCTGCCAGTGGTCAGCACTTCCAAGGAGAATAATAATGAATCAATAAATAAAGCCTTGCTAGAGCTAGTTTCCTACTTTTCACCACTCTACAAACTGTTCCAGCCTTGTGTCATCCAGAGATCATACGGACCCCAAATATAAATCCAAGCAGCATTTCTTCTTTCAAAGCCCCTGGGCTCCATTTGTTAACCTAGAGCTTAATTCACTCTGTGGCAGACTCCAGCTCCTGCCAGGTAACTTCCCAGAAGAAGAACAGATGGACTGAGCCACTGGATTACATGCACACAAGTGAAAACACATTTAACAACTGCAACCAGCTGCAAACTCAGTAAGCAAATTAATTTTAAAAAACCCAAACTGAAGAGAAATCATTCATTACAGCCATGGAAAGATTATTTTTCTACTCAAGCACATGTGTTGTGCCTCTTAGAGGGAGTGACACATTTTGGAGAGTGGGGGAAACACCAGAGTATTTGAACACAGGCAACTGATCACAGTGCAAAAGTCTACACGAGACTTGCTCAGGATGTCACCGCGGGACCGAAGGGCACAAGAAGAACAACAGTCGGCTGAAGTGACAGGAATGACCAAGATGAAAGAACACAACTCATTTCAGATACAGAAATGTTTAATGGCGTTAAAGTGCTACTTTAATGGGGACCATATGCTAACATTTAAACACAATTCCACTGCACTGCTAAATATGGTTGTCTTTATTTTTTTTACTTTATTTTACCTCTTTTTACCCAACCCTATCTAAAACAATAAAATAAAATCTAAAGGACTGAAATTAACAACCCATTCAAATCAGCAATAAGTTATGAATTTTATAAAGCATTTTTTTCCTCTTTTTTTTTCTTAGTAATGAGGGGTAATTAAATTACTTAAGGATATACAAAGTTTCAAACAATGCCATAGGTGAAGACTCTATTAAGGTTTTTTAAACTTGGAAAACAAAATAATCCTGGCCATTAAAAAGACAAAAATAAAAAAGCAAAGCCCTCAAAGTGCAGGTTAGAATGCTTGTCTTGGAGAAAATTAGAAAACATTCGCTATAACAGCTCTTAACAGCACCTGCACAGATAAGATGGCAAGGCCCTTGGGAACAGGACGTGCAGTCAAAACGTTACATTAACATGAGAGACGTGCTGAGCTTAACTAGGTTAACTACTGGACTGGAACTTCAAAAGTCAGCAAAGGGAATGATTCTAAAAAGAAAACTGAAGAAACCCCCACCAAACCTGGCCTCTTCCAGCTAGCACAGCCTTCATCCATTATGTGCATGGCAAAAAAAAGCATCTTTGCATTTCATTGGGTCAAGTGCTTCATCAAAACAGAGATCTTTTCATGGCATAAATTCATATAAAAGACATCTAAGGTTTCATATGGACAAGCTCTAAAAAGACGCATCAGACTTGGGGTGTTTTCCCTCCCAACACATTTACAAATGTTTATCAAAAAATCGCTTCAAATAAAAAGGTCATAGTGGCTCAGTATCTGGGCATGACTGACTGTGTGTCACCTCTCGAGTGCTGGTTTCGTTCTGCCCTCAGCTGGCCGTGTGCCTGCGACAGGCACACATCTACCGGGGACCTGCTGGCGCTGGCACAGCCCCAGGCGCGACAGCCCGCCCTGTGCTGGTAGATTACAGGTGTGTACCTCACTTTAGCCACGCTTCAGAGGTACTCACTGTTTAAATGACGTCCAACAGAAAGCTGAGTTGAATGGTGTTCTCCCCTGAACATCTCTCTTCACTGCCCCTCTCCCTCTGGGCACAGAATGAGACCTTAATCATTATTGTCACTTATTCCTAGGCTACGTAAGCCTTCTTAGATTTCCCAGTACATTATGACAGCATTAGATTGTGAGAAACTGTAGGATACAGTCCTTTTAGGACCACAAAAGCTCTTCAGAAGGGCATAAATTAGGTTGTTCAACCTGAATGCAATGTAAGAAATTTTGACATTTCTCAGATCTCATGACAGAAAGAGAGGGGTGAGTCTCTAGTATCCTCTTTCAAACAATTTCAAATAAATTCAAAACAAAATGTTTCATCACTAAGGTCTAGATCCAGGTCCCACAGAAACAAACGGATGTCACTGACTTCAAAGGGACTAGTGTTTGGTCTAACTTTTTGCCAGCAGAAATTGGGATTGGTAACACGACCAAATGAACAAATATGGGTTTCTGGGGAGGCTTCCTTTACCCAAAAAGCTTTATATACAGGTCTCTCCAGGCCTAGCTGTCAATATGTCAATTCTGAAAGAGGATACTGGCATCTAGGACCCAGTTTGATCACCCCAGTGAAATCATTCACCCTGCACTGTTGTCTCACTTGGTTCTAGGAAGCAAATGAGAGCTTGACACTGGCGCTGGAGTAACCCTCGTCACTCCCAATACTCTGCAAGCTGCTGTGATCATCAATGTCACTGATGCTGGTTGTGCTGATATTGTCCACTTCTCCATGGGAGAACTCTGTGCTTTCAACGTCCACTTCAATCTCTTCTAGAAAGGGAAACGAGAGAAATGCAAACAGGTTAGCACCACACACCCAACTACCCCCTTCATGCCAGTGAGCTCCTGGGACTCCCCCAACACAGGGAATGAGGCAGCTGTCTGGCAGGAAGACTTTCACTGTTCCCCCTAAATGGAATGGGCTGTGGTCATTTATAAGAAGACTAGATACCAGCCTGGAGTTTTTTGTAGGGATTTGGCAAAGGAGTTTGATTCCTCTACAGGCCAGCCAAACCGTCAGCATAGGTGAGCCACCCCACACACTGAGCTTGTCCCACTACCTCTTTCTTTGGACCTCCAATATCCCAGTGTAAGAAAAAAAGAAACGGATAAAATTGCATGCAAGAGAGAAAAGGGACCATGAAGTTACACCTAAACATGGTACTTGCTTGACACTATATTGCTGAAGCCAGGACCACACACAATTACAGGGCATTACCATGGGAATCTGGGTTACTCCCACATATGCTCAGTGGATTTTGATTAACCAGGTATCTTGGTTCCCATATTGCTCAGGAATTTTCCAAAGGATTTTTGTTTTAAACTACAGACTCACACCCAAACTATGCAGCATCTTTTGGTCTGTCAGTAAATATCAAACCATCTATTGTGCCTAATGATCTCTCCACTGCAGGGATATTTTAAAAAAGGAAGTTATCTTAATTCAGTTAGCCATTCAGATATTTCCAGCCAGTTTTGACTTAGGAGAGGAAGTCTAATGGGAAGTTTGGGGGCAAAAAGGTAGGGGGAGTAGGGAGGCAGGTGTATGAAGCATCCATTCCAGTCCCATTAATATCTTCTTACATTTTTCTCTTTGTGTTGCCAAGAGATTCAGTAGACCAAAAAGCACAATGGGTATCTCAGCTTTACCATCACTTTCAATGCCACAGAAATCAGCTCAAGTTGACAGCAACAACAATTCTTCCAGACTTAGAACTCACACAAAATACTAAACTCTCCATATGTTATGTTGTGTGTATGTGCTCGTGTGTGAGGAGAATCAGCAACCTAAACATCAAAGGCCATGAGAAAGGGAAACTGAGAGACAAGAAATGGATGAATCTCATGCTCTCACTTCAGAGTCCTGTCAATTCCATGCTGGTTCAGCACCACCCACCTCGCTCCGAGTCCGAGTGATCCGAGGAAATGGTAGATCCAATGCTGTCCATTCGTATTCGCTCTATCTCCTGAGGACCCTGTAGTTGTTCCAGTCTTCTCTTTAGGAATCTTTGTTCTCGTTCCAGGTTCTCAAGCTGGTGTTGGCTTCTCCTCTCAGCCTCTTCAAGTTTCTGACATGATCAAATATAACTCAATAATTAGTTTCATACTTTTCTCCTTCCCCTCCACCTCCACTGCCCTGCCACCTGCCTTGCTTAGACTTTCCCAGTCCCAGAAGGATTCAAGCTGCAAGTGCCCTGAAGCAAGCTTCCTTGCAGTCTCCAAGCACAATGCCATCTCCCCACACCTTTCCACCTCTCAGATCCTGATAAATCATACTCATTAGTACAAAGAGCCTCTGAGGACTGAGCATCTCCAGGGGAAACGCTGTGAATTGCAGCAGTTTGTGGGTCATTCCACCCAGGATCGGACACCTGCATTACCGCCTCTGCCCACGCAGGGGCCTCAATCCCCCGAACCAAACCACTCCAGGGTTTGTTACGAGCTGCTCCAGCATAAAAACGTGCCCTGGGAGTTCCGTGTTCCTTACTGCATGGTTTAGAAGGATTTCTCAGAAACAGTTTTCTATTCAGTGAGTGATTTACATAACCTACTACAGATTTCTTTGATCACAGCTGGGAAATCTACCAGGGCACTGTTCTTTGTTTCTTACAACAAGCACATTGCATAAGGAAGAGTCATTTCAGGCTAACTCTGTCCTGTTGGCAGCACTTTTCCTCCCTCATCACCCATCTTCCCTCTCTATATCCTGATCTGCAGCAAAGTATTTTGGCCTTTCCCAGATACTGACAATGCTGCATTTTCTATTCACTTCTCACTTTGCCAAAAGTGCAGCTAGAAGAGCGCTGGGCTAGCTGGGAGGTTCACAGCAAGCCAAACCTCTCTCACACTCTTGTAGTTTGTGCTAATGCTTCGGCAGTGGAAATTCACTAGCACACCAGAAAAAAAAGCTGCATTTCCCATCAAAATGCAGTCATTCAACAGTAGGTATGTTTTTCTTTAAAGAGATGCAGCTGTCAACAAACCATCACAATACAGAACAAGATCCTTGCTCTTCAAATCCATCATTTTTGTAGTTAAGGAGTTCATTATGGACTCTTCCAACAATGTGGCTTGTAGCAATGATAAATGGTTAACCAAGGGGGCAAGGCTTGCTTTCTCTATTTATTTATTTATTTATTTTTTAACAGTGTCACGTTTCCTTCAACAGAGTTAGCCCTAGGCAGCAAGGATGAGCAATTGCATTGCGCTTCCAAGAGCCCACGCTGAAAGCAGCAGGGAATAGCAGCTCTTACCTTGATATGTGCTTTGGCTTTGTTGAGCAGCCCAAGCGTGGTGTGCCGGGTGCAGTCTGGTCCGAGCGGTATCAGAACTTTCAAGCGTTCTAGACACAGGCGGAGGTGAGCTCGGCTGCAAGGGGAGAACAGGAGGATCAGAGCCATGCTTTCTGCCAGGGAATGTCATTTCTTTAACTACTGCCCCCCTACAAGGCAGTTTTCGTGTTTCCCTGTTTCCACGCGTCGCAAGATTCCCCTCAGGTACCAGCACAGACTGCCAGTAAACTATTTAGACTTCAAGCATCAGCTGCTCACCAATAGTTGCATTATTGCTAACCTCTGACAGACTGTTTATTTTCTTGCTGTCTGAAGTGATAATCTGACTCATCTGGATGAACTTTTTGCAGGGACAAAGGCACACAGGAAAATGGTACAAGTATCTCATGGGTTTCCAGTCTCTCTGAGCTATCTGCCGTCTGTTTTGCTGAGAAGAACTTTTGTGAAAGCAGTTTTGAATGACTGCTTTCCCCTGCACGCTTGTTCATTGCTGGCTCAGGGACATTTGCTATGAACTGACCTGAACACCTTCTTTTTGCATAAAATTAAGACCATCAATGAGAAAAATGGTCAGTTGAAAACACTGTAACAATCCCTGCTGGCAATTAAAGGAGCCAGAGGGATGGTAGTTCCCAAGAACTGCACTCATTCCTTTCTGGGCCCAGGTCTGAAATGCTGCTAGGGGTGCAAGGTCTGTGGGAATCAGAGAACCCAAGACCTTCCCCCGGGCAGACTTCTGACCTTGGCTCACATCTACAAAGACAGGCTCCAGCACAACAGCGTTGCTGGCGATATGAACCATTTTCTGCAGAATACGGCAACATCTTCTGGGGTAAATGTTTCAGGCCTCAGTGGCAAAGCGCATCGTCCTCAGGCTGCAGAGGAAAACTGTTCCCACTGTCTCCTCCTCTGGATCACATATGCAGGGATGAACAGCAGATTTATGGAAAACTATCGAGTGCGGGTTGCCTTTTTCCCCTCCCTCTCTCTTTCCCAGACATTAATGATTTATGTCCAAAGTTGTCATCCCAATCAATAATACAATGACATCAGCTTTACCATTCACATGCAAGAAACATCAGTGCAAAAGAGTCCTGAAAGCCTATCCCAGCCCCTGTTCATGCACAAAGAAACTAAATCTTAGCTTGATCCATCTCAATGCAGGGGAAGAAAAAAAAAAGAAAGAAAAAGAAAGAGCATGGACAGTTCATTTCCATTTGTTTTTCAAATGCACTATTGCACCCAGTTTGAAAGAGGAGGGGGAGAGGAGTCTGTAATCAGGCAATTATGTCAGTGACAAGCAAGGATGATTAAGGGTGGAAGGGTCAGGGGTTTTGCTGATGAACTGTCAGCACAGGGGAGTGTTCCCTGGCTGTGCTGTAGCTGTGAGCTCCTCACAGTTTCTACCATAAATCTCTTTACGAAGGGTCCATCATTCTGTCTCAGTAACAGTCATAGGGTTGCATATGACCAACAAGGGCCTTGAAGAAAACGTGTTTTCCATTAAACACTAACAAATAGAGGGGCGGAGAAAGGGAAATCATAATCCAAAAATCAAACTGAAAGAACAGTAATCACATCAATCTCATCTTTTACTTCTCAGCTTGCTCTAGGGCAAACCCCACTGGGTCATTAAACCCATATGGCTGGAATGTGGGGATTTTTTCTACCTGGAAGCCAATTTCCAACATACAGCTTGGTCAGGAGTGTGTACCCACTACAGGTGTTTGCCCTGTGTCCCAGGATGACCCATAGGGCAAGCAATGAAAAACTATTGCTGGTTCACACTGGCACTACAGTTGCTGTCATCCCTTGTGAGATTGGACACTGACTTCTTGCACAGAAAGGAAGAGGAGCAGGATCTTGTGGCCAAAGACATTCTGGGGTTTGAAACCCATTTTTGGATATGCCACAGACTTCCTGAATGGCCACACAGGCAAGTCACCGAGTCAGAGCTGTCAGAGCACAGCCACCAAGCTGCAGCACAGAGCAGCACATGTCTCCTCACAGCAGAAGTACAAGCTCCAGCCACACACTTCACCTACGGATCAGCCCAAGTTAAAAACACAGCTCGAGCAGAGCTCAGATCTGGGGGCTCCACCTAACAGCAGCATCTGCCACAGGCAGGTACCAAAGAGCTGGAGGCAGCTCCCAGTCCATGGTGAAAACCGAATTATTTGTGTAACAGGAAAAAAAAGTCTGGGGAAACAACATCTAACCAGCGGCAAAGGTATCACAGTCCACTCCTGAACGCAGAGAGAAATGGACAACACATCTGCAGCCTGAGCTTTGGGCTGATTCTCAGCACTGTGTTTTACCAGGAACTGGGAAGGTGCTGCACCAGGAACTGCAACTCCTGGAACCAGTGATCAGCTTTGGACAGCAGCAAGCACTGGCTGGATTGCTGAGACAGCGATCAAAAGGGTGGCACTGATCTGCCACGTCAAAAGCTAGGTTATGTGCAGACTGAACAAGATCAACCCTGTTAAGCACCTGAAAGCTACAGGCAAAGGTCCAGCCATGTAATAAAACCCCAGACACTTGAAAACCTTCCTGTTGTGCCCCAGGACCATGGTGGAGCAAAGAAGGTTACTGCTTGTCCCAGGCTCATACAGACCATTCTTGGAGAAGCCACTGTGGCTCTCCTGGTCGCCGGCCAAAGGCCGTGGTCTGCAGCAGGGGTGATGGGCTGTGCCAGCACGCCAGGATCAGGAGGGGCCACCTGGGGGGACATGAATGTGGTATGAGCTGATAAGCTCACAATGGCACATAGCAGGGCTCGGACTGCAAGCACACTGCAGGGGCAGGTGGTGTTGGCTGAGCCAAGGCGGGTTTGGAAGAGGTTTGACCAAAGCCATTACTTCCGTGCTGCCACTGGATTTTCCCCGTATTTTGCACTCCAAGCTGAGCCACACTGGGATAGGAAGGAGCAACCAAGCCTGCAAACTGTCCTGGCATGTGCACATGTTGCTTTTCTTCAGAGAGATTCAAACTGAGAGATTCAAACTTCCCCAGCCGTTTCCCCTCTGCAGCATTCAATACCTTCCTTACCTTTTTATTTTTAAAATCTAACCCGATCAGTCCCTGACCTCTCTTAACTTCCAACAGCCCCAGTGGACCATGATGGGTTCTTAAACCATGATGGTAAACTGCAGGTGTGACACACTGATGGGTGCATCAGAAATAAAACTCCGGCGCCGTGGGAGGAGATGGAGTCACTGCTCACTGGACTGGATGTGGCACAGAGGGCTATGGTCTACTGACAAAGTGGTGATCGGTCAAAGGTTGAACTCGATGGTCTTGAAAGTCTTTTCCAACCTAAATGATTTTGTGATTCTTTGAAAAGCATCACAGAAGACTTAGCTAAAAGACCATTTCAGAGAGAAAGCAATCACAAAGCCATTAATCTTTCTTATCAAGTCCTGCAGCTGCCCCTGGGCAGCTGTAATTCCACAGGTCAGGCCATGATGTGAGTGTCTTTTCCCCTTGTTTACCTGGACTCTGTGCAATGTAGCTTTGACAATGCTGCGGGCTCTTGTGTTCAATGAAAATACCAGCATTGTGCAGCCTCCAGACAGAGCCAGACGGCTTTCCATGTAAACCACTGGATTATGCCAATATTTGACGCATCTGCCAATATCTGGAAAAACAAGTCTAAAAGCCCATATTGTTATATAACAGAGAAACAAGGCGGCCTTGGTGCGAAGGGCTGCTGCCTCTCGTGGCCTCGATCCTGAGGAAGACAGAGGATGACAGAAGGAGAATTCCAGTTTCAGCAGAGGCCAAAGCTTTCACATGCTAGCTGCAGGGGAGATGGGAGAAGCTGGAGCCCCTCCTGCCTAAGTGAGAAAAACTCAGGCTCTCACAGCGGCATCCTAAGCAGGATGCTTAGGTGCTTGATGTGCTGAAGAAAAAACCTGCAAAGGATTTGAAAGAAGGGGGCTCTCCACTTTCCCAAGGGATCAACCTGCTCCCCTCTTCCTGCTCAGCTTGATGAGCGGGAAAACTCCTGCTTGAGATTCCCATGTTGGGGGCATCGGGATGGCCAAAAAAGGAGAAAAACACCTGAGAGGTTTCAGAAACCCAGAGCCAAACACAAGCCCTGTCCCGAAGAGCTGAGGATCACATTTTATCTTGTTTCACCTGGCCACTCTGGCTAGGACAGAGCCCCTCTGCTGCTTCTGCTTCCTGTGGGGCCAGGAGGAGACTAGAAGCAAGTTTCTCTGGGATGTGGAGGGGAAGCAGGGCAAGGATGCTCTCTCTTCTCTGCCAGGAGCTGCAATGGGCCAGGAGACTGAAGCAGCAGGATGAAAAAGCCCAGCAGCCCCATAGTCCTGCCAGCAGATCCACAACAGGCTGTAGATGGCTGCATGTGGAGGAAGGGAGTGCTGGCCCTTGAAATGGCAGCCCCACTGCTGCCTGCTGGGCACCTGCTGTTCTCCCTGCTTTCCCTTTGTGCCTGTGCAAGAGCGTCTGATTTTATTTGGATTATCTGACCGATTTTGGATTATCGACTTTTACCCCCCCCAGCTCCTCTCCAAGGTCCTCTTGGAGCCTCCTGAGCCTCTATCAGAGGGGAGCCTGGCTCTCGCTCTGCGCAGCCCCCCCTTGCACTTGGCTCTGCCTGGCTGCAGAGCGCTGTAATTTCACTGCCTGCTCTCCTCTCCAGCTCCCAATGACATCACCCACTCTGATTATATAAAGCACAGGGAGGAAGCCTTTATTTATGCGCGCTTTTTGCTCATAGCTTCAGCTGTCTCAGTGTACAACACACATGCAAATCCCACTGCAGGAACTGGGCTCTCTTTTGCCTGAATCAAAACTGCACTGCAGAAAAAGGTGCGGGTACAAAAAAAAGTCCCTGTTTCCTCCCCCCACACCTCTGAGTATATTTTTGAGGAGTTTGCGTAGGAATCAACCTAGCACAACACTCTGCACCATAGCAAGCTGGGCACAAAGCCACCAGCTTCCTCCCCGCCTGGGAAGTCCCCAGAGAGCTGAGGGACCTGTGCTGGCAGCTCCATGCCTTGTGTCTGCTGGTCACAAAGTGGCTACTCAGGGGCTGGGAACCTACCCCCCTACAAATGCCCAAGAGGGTCCCTGCAAGTGCCAGCCCAGGGCTGTAAGGCCACTGGCAGTTCCCCCACTCCCGGGCCCTGGTGGGCTCAGCCAAGCCCCTGTGCACCCCCTGACAAGCAGGTGACCCCCACCACGTGCTGCATCCTCCTCTGGTCAATGCTGCAGAAATGGCTGCAGACACGAGCCATCCCTGAATATTAACACTGCCAGAGAGACAGCAGCTTTTTTGCTAGAAGTGGTTTGGGATTAGTGTGGGGTACTTGCCAACTTCCACCATGAGCAGAAGCGATGGAAACTGAGAAAAGAAACTTTCTCTGCTGAGGAGTCAGGCAAACACGCGCACACACTCAGCTCTGGAGCAGCAGGTTTACCAGACTCAGCATTATCCCCTCATCAGACACTGCTGAGAGACTTTGCTGAATCAAGGCCTGAACATCTGCAAAACACACACATGCACAGACACACACACACGCACTCTCCCCATCTTTAAAAGATCAAACCTCCCTCCCAGCAGGAAATGACCAACTCGCCTCCAGCGGCAGTTCAAAATGCTGAATTCTTAATTTTCTATGTTGAAAGAAGAGAGCATCTGAGGGAAAAGAAAAGCATTTCCCAGATATTTTTGTACTATGCCTCCAGGTCTATAGGGCTTGAATTCAACAGTGGATTTAAGCATGTGCTCAACATTAGGAATATGCTCAAGTTCCACTGAGGCTAAATCAGACACTTGATCTCTGGGAGATGTTAAAAAAATAGAACCAAACCAAAAGAAGCACCAAAGAACCAGAAGACGGAAGATCCTAACATGGAGAAGGACATTATCATATGTCTCCTCTTCCCTCTAAGCCTTTTCAAAGCCGAATCTAATTTAACCCTGAAATTAGAAACCACCAACTTTGTTTGGATTTCAGAGCCTAACAGATTGCCAAAAAAATTCAGGAGGGATCACTGGTTAAAGAAAGAAATTCCTGGAGAAATGGATGTGACCCCCACATCAGTAATTCACTCTGCGAGAACGATTTTGAGACAAAAGTAATGAGAAACACATGCAAAAACCACAGGGCAGGGAAAACACGGTTTCCTTCTAAACGCAATTCATAGGTCAGAGGCTGCTTATCTCCAACAGCCATCACACGACTTGATGCTTTTTCCTTACTCTTGTCCCTGACCCCCAGCCCAGCCCTCTCCGCGACGTATGTGCTCCCTGCTTTACTGAGCGCTTGTGTCCAGCGAGGGAAGAGGCTTTTCCAAGCACCTGGCTGCGGGCTGGAGGAGGCAGGAGCGGGCTGAGCCCCGCTGTCGCTGCTGCAGCGCGTTATGCAACCGCTGCGAGCCCTCCGGCCACGCAGTGACGCTGCGGTGGCGCCCGGCCAGCCTGCGATAAACACGCTCACACCCGCTCACCCCGATTCCACGGGGCACCCCGGACGCATGTTTCAGAAGGAAACCTGACTCACAAATACACAGCTAAAAGTTAATATTCTCCACCTGAGCTGTGAAATCACTCACAACAAGCCTCGCTTTTGGATTTTAAATCAGGTCTCTTCTCACGATTATCTTCCTGCGTTTGCTCCCAGTTGGAAGAGGATATTTGCTCATCTGACTGTTTCCAGACGATTTCTACCGATGGCTCCCTGGCATGTAGGAGTATTTGTATTCCAAATGCTAATAAAATGTGCCATGAAAATTAACCTAAAAAATCCTTCATCTATTTAAATTTTTAAATGTAAACATCTACCATTTAAAATAAACAAAGAAATGAAAATTTAGGACCGACAGTAAAAAGACCTGACAACATACTGTAAGTAGGAATTTAAAGGAACAAAAAAGTTCTATGGGCAACATTTTCAGTCTCATCTTAACCATGTCAGGTCTGTCTGCAGAAGCTAGAGATGAACATGCACTCAACTGTATTCTCAAATCAAGGGCAAAGGAAAAACAAACCACAAATGATGAGATCCATGACCTAACAACGGTAAGAACAATAATGGAAATATTTTTAAAAACCCAACCCCAAGGCAATGTAGTTTTTCAAAGTCACACAAATCAATGCACCTCTGCCTGGTGACAAGACACGTACCAGGCAGATAAGGGCTGGCACAGTGCATAAGAAAACAGCAAAGTACTGATGTACTCCTCAACTGCAGCATTTTGTCCAAAGGCCACCTCAGCGACAAAACCAAAACCAGGTACACTGGGAAAGGGAGCATCTTACCAAACAACTGAAACACTCAGGAAAAAATGGCCAGGGTTTTTCTTTTGTGGACAGTTCCCAAAAAATGGCTACAAACCCTTCTCCCCATCTGCACCAGATGCTGCAAGCCTTAAAGTAAGCATAAATCAAGGGTTTTACCTGAAAATGTACTGTTCACACTCTCCACTGCACACTTTGAAGGAGGCCTTCCGAAAAACCCTGCCCTGGCTGTCCCTGAAGCCCTGCGTGGCCTTGCACTGCAGCGTGAGCATATGGCCAAGTGCACCTTACAAACACACAGAAATTACTGCTACTCCCAACTCTTCTAGATGGGGAGACTCATCACTGATGTCAACTTTGAAAGAGCTTCAGGTTCTTGGCAAACAGAAGCTGCAAGACCAACAAACCTTATGCCAAGTGATGTGTTGCCACCACTGGTCCATTCCAACGTAGATCTTTCTAGCCTACTACTGCAGTCTGGAGATAGACATGCTCTCTCCACCTCTCTCTGCTGTCAAAATCTCTGTGTTTCCTGGGATCCTTCTGGGTATAAAACTGAGCATTGCTGAGAGGGCTCTCCTAATTATGGTATGATTTTGAAGGTGAATTAACTACTTCAAGGTTTTCAAAAATCAAAAAGCCAAAGAGAGGGATGGAGGGAGGGGAAATCAGGCAGCCTCCAACCCTTTGGTGAAATATGGGGGGTCTGGCCGAAAGATTTGGATTTCCCGCAGGACAGGTGTCTCCTGGGCTGCAGCCTGGAGTGGTAACTGACAGTGTTAGCTGTATTCCAGTGGCCGATCAGTCTGTCCACACTGTGCAGATGTTAAGTGCAAATCATACTGCTCAGTGGGTGCAGGGGTTGGCCTACGTACACTTTGAGTTACGTGGACACGTGAGAGTGCATCCACTTCCAGGATTCAAAGCCACAGCACTGCAGACACAGCTGTGAACACGACACTTCTGAAAACTTGGCAGTCCCACCCTCATCTCAGAGGGCACTTCAGGAAGTAGGACTGCTCTCATCTCAAACGGAGTCTCTATCACCTTCCTTCTCACTCTGTTCTCTGACAGCACTGTTTGCTCTGCTATCACTAGCTGCCATCCTTCAGCCCTGTCCAGGCTTTGTTTCTGTCCTCTTCTCCGACGGTCTCCTGGATTGGAAACTCTTTGGAACAAGTATACAGTTGCCAAATGCACAGACATTGAGACAGGTTCCTGCAACTGCACTCAGAATTCCTAAATCAAGCAGATCCCAAATAATTATATTAAAGCAACACTAGGATTCTGAAGTTGAAGTGATATATCCAGGACTAATTTTATTCACAGCATAACTTCTGGGCCTTTGGATCCTATTTGTTGCACATCTTGAGGTTTTCTTCTTTGAACTATATGGCTAGAAGACAGAAGCTTCATTTAAATGAATAAAATAATTCTTTAAAAAAGAGACTATCTGTAATCTCATGACTTCCAAAACTAGAAAAGACAATGTCAAAAACTTTTGAATACTGACGCTCACAGTAATAAAAATTATGCCATTTTGGAAGGTGCCTCCTCCAGAGTGAACTCACAGTTGCTCGGTAACATGACTGCTCATCCTTTCATAACCCTTTTGATCTTCAGAGGCACTGATGAGACAGGGCTGCTTCAACTCAGTAGGAAAAGATCAAATGCAACAGCCTGGGCTTCACAATGAGAAGGTGACGAGAGCAGCATAGGTGGCCATCTGCCCAGCAGAGGAATGGAGTCAATCAATGCCTGGCATTTTCTCTCACCCCTTCATTTTCATACAGATCTAGCACTGACCTCAGTGCCTGTCTGCCACTTTCTCTTCCCTCCTCCCTGCTCCTCCATGCCATTCCTTGCAAGCAATTTGGACAGTTATTAAGAGATGTTAAATAGCAACAGATGCTCTGGAGCAGATTTCCCCCTGAATTTATATATTGAGGATCTCCTATTATTGATCTTGGTCATTAGTCAGAGAGTACTTTAATCCCTGGTGAATATAATTAACTATATTTTACTGTAGCACAAAAGACAACATTACCAGCTAAACCCCTTTTAGGCTGAGCTGTGCTCACAGCAACATCCTAAACCCTACAGCCACCACAGGCCACAAATGCTCTACGTCACGTTCTCCTTCTGACTTAAAAACACAGCCCAGGTGCCACCGGTATGGCCACCGGTATGTAGATAACCCCTGCACAAGATCATTTGCCACTGACTTTTCAGTTGTGCTGCCAACCATGCAGGTACTGCAATTTCCTGCCCTGGCCGTAAGATACTGTTACAATCCTGCATTTGACTATTATCAGGGAACACGCAAAGTAAGCCGTAAACGTCAACATGCAACCCAGGCTGGTTAATTATAAAGCCCGGTCTAATAAAAATTCCGTATTTGTTAAAAGATGGTTAAAAATAGACCTGCTCTTTAAATAGCCAGCGGTGTCTTGTGCCCTGGTTCTCACTAATACCATTGTAATTATCCTTCTAGGGATACACAATGTGCTCACAGCCGCCAAGTCAGTGCAGCATCCTCCTGCATGCTGCCAACATGCCTGCAAAGCAGCTGTGCCATTCATCAGAAACCTGCTCCTTGCAGAGGAGGCACTAGCTTTGCTTTGCTGCGACCTACGGATTTTCAGCCTTACTGCTAGAATTAGGTCACCAGCAAAGATAGCCAAGATTTTCCAAACTTCCAGCTATTCTTGATTATTCTCTTCAGGAGTTTCCTGGCTAAGCACCATGCTTAGGTGAAGAGCATGAAGAGGTATTTCGGGCTCCTGCAAGGCTTCTGCAGTCAGACACCGAGAAGCAGGGATGCTCTTACTCCATAATCCTTAATGGCCTCTAGAACTGCCAGGCAATGGCAAAGTTCTCCAGCTCAGATCTACTGACACCAGGTCCTTCCAGGCTCTCCAGAAGAAATTAAAGACAGTGCACACCAGAAAACAGATGAATTAGCAAGGATCTGCAGAGACCCTTGAAGGCCCCATGCCTGCACTTGAGCCTGGCAGAACCCGAGGTAGCAGACAGCTTCCCAGCAGGCAGCTGGAGAGTAGCTGGGGACTGGTCTCCTGCCTACAGCGGGAAAGCCACCCCTGGTCCACAGGGTGTCACAGCAATAAAAGCACACACAGTACCTCAAAGCCTCTGTTTCTTTGCAATACTACTGAAAGAGACCTTGGGCTTCAGTGCCTTCCAAATACAGTCAGGTTTCAACTTGTACTTTCATTAACCAGCTTAAAGAAGCAAGCATTTGCTTTGTAAGGCAGACATTCGTACATCACTGAAAGACAAAAGGTGCTACTAACCTGTTATTTGGGAAAACATATTTCCTGTTTTTAAAATCATTGAGTGGGAAATCTGTCAATACCAAGAATAGATTACGATCTGGTACTAGAAGTTATTTTTGTCATTAACATAATTTTTTAAATTATGCAGATAAGTTAGAGCTACTAAGAATTTTTCCATCCCATACATCTGTTTTCTGAAGCTCACCTCATGGAAGAAAATTCCTAATGAAAATATATTCTAAAAATGTGACCATTTGGCATACTTGTTTACACAAAATCTTTTATGCCAGAAGGAAAGCATGTGCTCTTCATCTAATATCTCTTCACACTGTCAGAAATATTTAGGGAGTCATCAAATATCTACCGTACCTTTCAGGTATAGAGGGCATACATCTGGAACAAAGGAAGCAGTGCATGTAATTTCACCCTGTAAAATTATTTTAAATTTAACCTCAAACTTCCCAGGGAAAATGAATTACCAGCCAAGGTCACTCTTACATGTATGTTTGGAAAAAAAGCACTAGGAAGGGGAACTTAAGAGATCCTAGCAGTATTTTTCCTATCAGATACGGATTTTTGCCCAGAAAAACAAGCAATACTGTATTTCAAGAGGCTAGGAGTAAGCCAACATTAAGTGACAAATGGTTTTGACTCAAGTTACCTATATATATTACTTAGGAGGGGAACCTGAACAGAGCTCCCAGCACACTGACAGCAGGCGAGCCATGTCCTGATCTCACACATACAGAGGTACCAGGAAAAGAAAGTGGTTTTGAAAGGAGGCACCAGAGAGTGTGAAAACACACCTTGTCTCTGTTTAGCTGGTATGATGTGCTAATACAAAGTCTTTCTCAATACAGTTCTTCCAAAGAGGAGTTGAGTTTATTGCCTAGAAAATTAAAACAATATAAACTTCAGGGGGAAAAAACAACACAAATCCCCTGCCTTGCCCTTTCCCTTTAACTTGGCACTTTCCTTATAGTTTCTTTCCCTCCTGTGGGAGTGTGTGAAGGCCAAGAGATGTAAGACAGCTCAAACATTAAACAACGAAAAAGCGTGGAGCTGGCTACTTGGAAATAATTTCCCTGAGCTGGAAGCAGGACAAAATGTGTCTGTAACACATGAAAATTGCTTAATTTCTTTCAGCTCCACTTCAAAACTTCTAGTGCTTTCAATAGGGCTCAAAAAATCATTACATTAAGCACAGGACACTCTATCTAGTGAACTTTTGATCAGCTGGAGAAGACCATTATGACCCTGAAGACCCTGTCTGGGTCTTCAATGCCACAAATGGATACAAATTTGATTCTCCCAAACCAAGAACAGCTGTAGTTGAGTAAACTAACATTTGTAGGAGGATTAGCTGCCTTACGCTTGTTGACCCTGTATTCTCCCAGCAGGAAAAGGGTTAGGACCCCACTTGGAACAAACCAGACACTGAAAGGTTCATGGCTTGTTTTGGAAAGAAAAATAATTTTAAAAGACAAAAAGTGAGAGAAGGTGGAACACCTACTCCTTTGGTTTGGTGGAAACTGGTTTCCATTTGCTCAGCTGTTAGAGCGCTATTAAGAAAATAACCACATGACCTTACAGAAATACCTGTAGCAGCACTACTTTATACAGTCACACCCTTCTTCCTTGCTCTTTTGTAGTGCTTATGTCACTCTCAGGGCCTCATGAATTTAGGCAAGATTCACTACTACTTCACCATCAGATATTTTCTATGTTGCATCCCATCCTGCGGTGACTCTTTGTTGGTTTCAGAGAACACTACTGTTAAAAATCATAGCTAAGAAACAACAAAAAAAAGGTAATTTTCTCCAAACACAACTCACCTACAGAGAGTCTGTGGTAGGTTTCCTCAGCATGGAAGCCAAACTGCAAACCAGAAGGACAAACTTTTTGACTTTCCTAGTGCTGTGCTAGCCAGGAACTGGCGGAGTTTGCAGGCACTTTTAGGAAGAGCGAAGTAGTAAACTGGAGACAACATTTCCACAAGCAGGAAAGGGTTATGCAGCAGGCAAGACCTTTAAGTGAGAATGAGATCTGTCCACAGACAGCTTGCATGACCCAGGTAAATCCCCCTACAAACTGAAGCATGCACCACTCATCCACAAAATGGAGCTAATAATCCTAATTTCTTCATGGAGTACTGCACAGCTATATCTACTCTTGGTTTTCAGGTGCTCATGTAGCTCAGCAATGACAATGGTGTGGAAAGAGTCAGGAGATTAGGATTCTTTGGGAAATCAATTCATCCAGCTTTCTCTGGTAGTTAATAAGGCTCAGAGTACAACACGGCCACATTCCCCCAAATGGATCTGTAACTCCTCACTGCTCTATATAGGCAGCAAAAATCTATCTGAGGTCTTCTCTTACCTCTGTCCTAAGAAATTCTCAAGCTGGAATTTCAAAAGGAGTTTAGTCAAAATCAGGAAGACAAGATGAAGGCTGTATTGTTGACAGTGCAATCAAGCAGTCATAAAGTTTTTTATTTCTTTAAAACCTTTAGTTTCTGATGTCCTACTATTAATCCCATGTGGCCAAAAGATTATAGTTTAGGCCCCATAAAAAAATATACACCTCAGTAGCTCAGCCATCACATGATTTAAAAAACCCAAATAAACACCTACATAGGATGCTTCCTCATCTTTCTGTTTTTAAAATACATAGGTTACATTGGCTCATAAACTGGTTTTATGTGCGGGATAAAAACCATTGACTCTGGATGCTGGGATGCCCCGAGTATCACCAGAATTGCAGGGAAGATTACAAGAGTGGGCAAGATTAATCATATTTTCCACTTTAAATAACAGAACAACTGAAAAAAAAAAAAAAGCTCCTTTGAAATGAAAAAATAAAAAATCCTTGAAGAACCTCATGCAATTTGCTTTCCCTGGATGGCTGAGGGAAAGCACAAGCCAGCGCTGTCTGCACAGACCTGGGAGCCAGCCTGGAGGGCGTATGGGAGTCCCCTGCTATGTGCCACATCTTTCCACTCTGACTGCTGCTGAACATTCCAGTGTGCCCAACACACAGGACAAATCCCTTCCCATTCCACTCTTTCCCCACCACACGTACAGAGATCACTCCAACACACAACTTAAAGAAACTCCAAGGGATACTCATGACTCCAGAGAGCCTTCACATGTTTTCCTGAAGTACATGACACTAGATATAAGATTTGCTTCTCCTCTCCTTTTGCAATCCCTTCACTGGAGTGTATCCCCATATGTGCTTTTTCCAGGGAACACCAAGCCTGTAAGCTGCTTTTCCAAGCCAAGAAAAGTTTAAAAGAGGTCACACCACAGAGAACAGGCTCTGCGCAGTTCCTAAGAGGGTCATATTATGTAGAATATCCATGGGAGACAAAGCGTTCCCATCCAGTTTCCCACTTTTTTTGGCATCGACATTGTTCTTTGGGTTAGGTGAAATGGGAAATGCATGCATTGGAAAAAGAAAAGATGGATGTTTTTTGTTCCTCACATTTGTCTACATCAGCCAGAACTCCTCAGCATACTTCGAGGGTCTAACAGAGTGATTCTTGCCATGAAAGTTGACTGCTATATTCAGCATTTGGGACTCTCTCCTTCACACTCAGAGAGGGACTCAGCTTTTTTTCTTCCCTAGGACAATGCTGAAATCACTTTCTTCTTAGTCAGATGTTAGACAAAACTTTCTAACAGTAACCACAGTTAATCAGGGCAATAGGCTGCACTTTTTCCCTGAGCAATCCTGCTGTCAAATGCTTTTAAGGCCATGCTAGATTGGCGCCTGCCAGAAAAGCTTCAGATCGAGCTTATCCTGCCCTGGGGTGAGGGGACCAAATGAGCACTGCAGGCCCCTCTCAGCCCCATCTCTGACAGCTTCAGAAAACTTCAGAAACCACAGAAATCTGAAGAACAGAGTTTCTTGCCATCCTTTAGGTACAGGGCCTGAGCCAGCTGCAGGGGCAGCGTGCCGAGTCTCCAGAAACCTCTCTAAGGTTTGAGCTGGTGACAGAGCAGAAGATCTGCTCCAGAGTGGCAGTTGCAGCTGGCAAAGGTCATTAATGCCATGCGTGTGGGAACGGGCGGGCAAAGTAAAAGGGAGGATCTTGAGGCATCTGCAAGGCACTGTTTCCATTAGCAGAACGAGACAGCTCCCTGCAGTGCACATTGGCAAGGAAAGGACAGGAGCAAAGCAAGCAACAGGAGGGGTTGCAGGGAAGAGGAACCCCCCACCCCAAACTGCTGAAACCAGTTACACCCCAGCAAGCCTCACTGTGTGCAGTTACACAGCTGCAAACTTGGAAAAGGGCAGACAGCTCTGAGGAGTGCCAGGAGCCACTCTATGAGAAACACTGGAAACAAACACAGATCAAAGGGAAACACCAAGCTGTATACACAGCTGGGGCTGTCTTCCCCTGTTAAAAAGAGAAGGGCACGTAGATTTTAACTGCAAGCTCTTTGTGCGTGCTTGCACGTAACCGTGCATCTGGGCAAACACGCGTACTCGCCCCACACTTGGCCTCCTGACATTACCAGAGTGTAGCTCATGAATGGTATTTTCCGAGCTGTATGGAAGATTCCCACACAGCTGGGCAAAATCTGACTGGGCAACTCACAACTCAACCCACCCCAGGGAACAAGGCCAAAGAGGTGTAAATGAAAGACAGGGGAGATACAAAGAAACCTCTGTTTCAGCCTCTGATTTCTACAATAAACCTGCTGCACCGCTCCTCCTTTTAGAATGACTCATTTGAACAATTTCACTGAGTTTCCACAAGGAGCAGAACAATTCCCATCTAAGGGCTGGGCTTTGGCCATGTGGAATTAGAATGAATTACCCCAACTGTTCAGCAGGTTGTGTCTTGAAGTAGCACTGTAATGTCTCTCCTGAGAGGAAAATGTGGAGGACACATTGCCCAGAACTTCCTGGGAGAGCCAAAGCAATCCCTCCTGCACAATCCAGCTCTCAGAGGAAAGTGGACAGCAACGTGGAAATGCTGGCAGCTTCTTGTTGTCAGGTCCTGGAACACTCTTGACTGACCAGGCTCTTCTTCAAGCCACAGTGGACTCCTCAGGGCTGATCTCACCTCTGAATCTTCCTGTTTTGTTCCTTTTCTTTCCTGGGATGCTCACACAGAGATCTACCCATACACAAATAAGCAGCAAAATCAAGTCTGGCATCAACTACCTTTCCACCTACCCCTCCTGATGGCTGCATGGCTTTGCCAGCCTTCACCCACCTGGAAGGGTCCTTGCCCCTTTACTACAAACACACTTAATCACGAGAAGAGCAGTGTCTATCAAACGCTCTCCTTTTGTTTTTGCATTATTTGCTGTCTTGGACAGTAAGGAACCCTTGGCATTGCTCCCCAAATGACTCAGCGTAACTACAGCACCATAGAGACAACTAGAGAGGAGCAACAACTGCCCATGTGAAGGAGCAAGCATTCATCCGAGAGTCATTAAGAGCTGTGCTTCTAAATGATTCAGACGCTTTTAGATATTCCACCCTAGCTCAGCAACCAGACAACCCAGAGATAGCAGCCTGCACTTGACTTTGTCAGCATGACTAAATTTTGTGCAGCTGTTTACTACGTACCACGTACCACGATAAAAGCCACACCCTTACCATAGGAACTGCTATCAGCCTGGACCATGTGTGAATCCGCTGATACCATGCACAGAGTCTGCTTCTATGAAAGTAACGCTGCATTTCAAACTCACGTCCTGTTTCCACTGGTGGCTTCATGAATAAGCTTTTCTGTACCAATCTTCCTTCTTCCCCTCAGCCCCTCCTGTGCAGAAACCCTTGTACAGACAGTTACAAGATCACTCTGTAACTGCTACATCCCCTTTCCTGCCTCACCTTTTGTGAGCTGAACATGCTCATTTGCAAAATCTCCCATTCACAGCAATCTGTTCTTCATCCTGAGCCTTATAAGGTACTCAACTCCCAGGCAAAAAAAAAAAGAGAAAAAATCATCCATCCTTTGCAAAAGCTTTTCACTTTTCCCTAAATAAGTCATGTTGCTTTATGAATGTACTCTCAAAAGGTAAATAATTAACATGCAAGAGGGACAGAAAATCTTATTACATGGCTAATGGGAAGTGATGCTCAGGCAGCAGTGTACCCATAAAGTATAGCTTCAAAAGACAGCCCCTAAGCTTTCTTAATGGAACATTGGGCTGAAAACCTGACTCATGCAAGGATTCCTCTGCATTCCTCCAGACTCAGACAAATCCAAAACCTTTATGAGATTCAGCCTGCATCTAACAGACTCAAGTCTGTTCCACCTCTGAAAAACAGCATACTCCAGTTTTGCAGAGGCACTGTAAGGAACAACCACAAAGAGCACTAGGCAGAGATGATCTGTATTTCCACACAAATTTAAACTCCCAAGGACAGAAGGAAGGCTGGTAGATTACACCATCTACTGCTATGTTCTGCCATGGTCCGGACTTAGCCCTGTCCATGTTATCCACTGGTTTCACGTGAGGAGAATTCCCAACCCTTGGTTGCACATTGCCTATTTAATTTTTTTATGGTTTTCTCATGCACTGTTTGGGAGGAAATCTGTGAGGTTTGTTTGCTCACAGCTATGCAAACTACTTGGGTGACCGGCATCATTTGCAGCCAGGCAAGAACCACAGCAACTGCAAGATGAAGCCCTTCTCTCCTTTCCCAGACAAGGTTGTGAACACCTGTCACACACTTGCATTTACCATCACAGCACCCAAAACTAGGAGTTAGACCACACTGCTGCCTCCCACAGCAGCAAATGTGCCTCCACTTTGTGTCCCTTTTCTCTTTTCTCATGGGAGAACGTGTTATGCAGCACCTCCAGGCCCTGGCCAACACTGAGGAGACAGAAGGACACTGACAAGGACTGAGCATGAAGTTTTGAAGGAAGGTGGGATGGGGGAAACTCGCGCGAAGGAG